>CAUYLG010023989.1:0-26602 GCA_963573385.1 Cacajao melanocephalus
ATACAGGAACACCCAGATACATAAGGCAGGTTCTTAATGACTTACAAAGAGACTTAGACTCCCACACAATAATAGTGGGAGACTTTAACACGATACTGTCAATATTAGACAGATCAACGAGATAGAAAATTAACAAGGATATCCAGGACCTGAACTCAGACCTGGAACAAGTAAACTTAACAATTATTTACAGAACTCTCCACCCCAAGTCTGCAAAACATACATTTTTCTCAGTATCACATTACACCTATTTTAAAAGTGACCGCATCATTGGAAATAAATCACTCCTCAGCAATTGCATAGCATTTCACAGCTTTAAATAAAATATTGGTTGGCTGCTTGTTTGTTATTTTAATCTCTTATTCCTTCCTGTCTCCATTGTTAAGCACAATTATTGGCATAAAAGAGGTTTTTAATACCCATTTTTAGACTACATTCTAGCCTGGGCAATAGAACAAGAATCTCGTTCTCTCTCCCTCTTTCTCTTCCTCTTTCTGTCTCTCTTACATTCTTTTTTTTCTTTCTTTCACTCTCACTTTCTTTCCTCTCTTTTTCTTTCTTAAAAAAAAAAGATGAAATTTAATGTACTTGGAAAATACTAATAATGACAGTAGTTCAGAATAAGCGTTTGTAAAGAAAACAAACTCTTGAAAGACTACCAAAATGAGAACAAATTACATAAAGAAATAGTAAACAATGAAAGATAAAATAATAGAAGGCATATCATAAAAGTCCAGGTTACAAAATATAGAGATTCTGAAAAACAACACAAATACCTTAGAAATAACACAAATAATGGGCACAAATAATTTTCCTGATCACAAAAAGAGCTGATTTGGGAGCCCTAGGGATTTCCAAAATGTTAAAGGAAAAACAGTGTATTAAGTTCAATTGCATACACACATACACAGGTACCGCAGAATATTATTAAATTTAATGATTAAATAATTTTTGTAACATCCAGAAGGAAGAAAAGAGGCTACTTTCAAAGTAAAATCTAATCAGGTTCATATTTCTTCATGACAATAAACATTTTATAATGCAATGAAAAAATGTCTTCAAAGATTTTACAGAGGAGAGAATTATGCTCTGATGATTTTATTTTATTATAAAACATCCTCAGATTTACAAGGTTTTGGAAAATGAAACAACACAGTACTTTTTTCTTCCAAAAATTTCTTTGTGGTCGGATGACTCAATCAAGAACAAGCCCAAGAACTGAGGAGTCACCGTGGAAACAGACTCACAGTGAATATTAAAGCAAACTCATGATCAGAAGTAAGGTGAAAGAAAAAAATAAACACTCACTTGAGCCAGAAACATTCCAGTTTTACAAAACATCACATGGAATTTATCCTGTTTCTTAAGCTCACACTATTAATATAAGATGGAGCTAGCATTTATATCCAGATCTCTCCTCTTCCAGAAGGCAAAGGAAATGAAATTATTATTTTTGAGAATATGTTTGAACGAATTCCTAAATAATTGTCACCATGCCATCAAAACAGTACAAATGAGAAAATAGAAATGTTAGTAGATAATTTAGTATACATATAGATGTATACTTTAGTATGTTGCATGTATATATAGATATATATGTGCACGCACCCACACACACACACATATATATATGATTTGCACTGCTAGGTTGAATAAATGAAAATAAGCAAAAGAAAAAAAAAAACGTAGGCCAAGAAAAGTTATAATCGTTGCTTACAAAATGGGTTTTAAATTATTTGTAATTTAATAATTATGTAATTGGGCATTATGTACATTTGCACATAATGGTAGCATTAATAGAATTAAAATCACAATAAATTTCTGACAAATCAATGCAAAAGATAAAGCAAGCAGTCTGTATAACAAAAAAAGAAAGAAAACAAGAAAAAAAATGGCAGCCTGAATAACCTATTTGAGATTGAATTTATTTTATTCTTGTAACCTTATTTTACTTGATGTCTCGTTTAGAAGTTTGAGCTCTTCTGTCTCTTTGATTGCTCCTTCTCAGCTTCCTTTGACAATTTTCCTTCTTATACCCAACTATTAAATGTTGGATGTTTTAGTCCATCCTGGCTGCTATAACAAAATATCATAGTCTGGGTAGCTTATCAACAGAAATTTATTTGTCACAGTTCTAAAAGCTGAGAAGCCCACGATTAAGGTGGGTTTGATGTTTGCAGAAAGCCCACTTTCTGGTTCCTAAATAACACTTTCTTGCTATGTTCTCACATGATGGAAGAAGCTAGCTAGATCTCTGGTGTCCCTTTTCTTAAGGGTGCTAATTCTATTCACAAGAGCTCTATTCTCATGACCTAATTACCTCCCCAAAGCCCCACCGCCTAATACCAGCACTTGAAAGTTAGGATTTCAATATACAAATTTTGGGGAAAGCAAATATTCTCAGCATAGCATTGGAGAACATCAAGGCTTGGTCCAAGGCCATTTTATCTCCTTGAGAGTCTTTTCTTTAAAAATATTACTCTTTTCCACCTACTGTATCTGACGATGACATCACTTTTATATCTCCTAATATAAATGTATTTACTCAAAATTTATTCTTTAAGATTTCCCAGCCCTCTCAAACTCAGTATGATAAAAACTGAACATCTTTTATCCTTCCCTCCCCAAATCAGGATTCTCCTCTAATGTCTCTAACCTCATTGAAACTCATCACCATGCCCCCTCAGCTGCTGAAGTCATAACTTAAGAATGATCCTGGGCTTCTGTCTCTTCTCCAACACAGTCCCTTTACCCCATCTATTCCAATTAGTCTTACTGATTCTATTTCCTCTAAATCTAGGTGTATCCATTTAACTCCAAATTGCCGAAACTATTTTAGTGCAGGTCATGAGATCGTTAGTCATTCCACGTCATCTAAAACCTTTCTAGCTGGTCTCCCTCTGCCCATCCTTATTTTCTTCCAAACCATTAAAATTGAAATTTTATAAAGGCTAGTATCAGAATATCATCCTTTTCTTTAAAATTATCTCTGTACTTTTAAAATAGAATCACCATATGCCTCCATTTATGCTCATGTCCAGGCATAATTATTAATAGTGCCTCCTGTCTTTCTCAAAAGTATCCCGGCTTATATGTGAAATAAGGTAGTCATTGTTGTTATGAAGGCTTTCCTGTCCTGTCCAGCTTCTCTGACTACCTCTCCAGACTGCCATCATCTACTCCCCACCTTGCCATCTGTACTTTCAACATGGCAAACTAACTCTCTCCCTCTTCTTTCTCCCCTACCCATCTTTTCTTTCCTTTTGGCTCTAGCCACTTACCTATGAACAGATAAGAAACAAAAACAAAATATTTGATTTTGTTTTTTACTGGGTGACTCCTACTCACCCTCCGTATTTTAGGAAAACAAAGTACTTGCTATAATTTTCCCCTAGCCCTTAGACTTAGTCAGAAGTTCCTGCTATGTATTTCATAACACGTATTACCTCCCTATTATGACAACAGTTTCTTGTGTCACAACAATTTATTGTGATTTTTCTCTATAGTCCTCAGTGGAATACAAAAGACATCAAGACTGGATCATCTTTTGCATCATTTTATCCTCAGTTCTCAGTCACCAACAGTTAATAAATATTCCTGAAAGTCATAAAAATGTTAGTACATTCTTGAAAGTCATAAAAGAATTAAAAGAGTACACGTCATAGCAACTTAGACTATCTTTCAAAACTCTTTCTCATATATAAGTATTTTTTCCCATTGGCTTAGAGCATTTTAACTAAAAAGTCTGTATCATTTGAGAAGAATATTTCCTTAAAGAAAAGACAATGTTTTATGTGCCTGGAGCCATAAATTGTGCCAAAAAAATTGCTTCTCTCCTATTGGTTATATTTTTATAGTTAAATATCTTCTAAGGTAAATCTCTTTTTGTAGCAGATCTCTAAATCTTGTAAGGCTTTCAAAGAAGCCTTCTTATTTTCTTTCTTAGAAAACTGCAGCTGTGTAGTGCTGGCAACCAGGCACACTACATTCTTCATCTCTTCCCATTTTCTCTCAAGCAGCTGTAGGTATTTTCTCACAGGACTTCCTTTCATTCCCTTCTCCTTTCATGGTCACCCTTCTGAAATTCTGTTGTTGCTAACAATCAGAGGCTGCAAGTACTTTGTGGAGACATGTGTACTTGTCCATTGGCAAGGCTTCCAAAGCACATGAGGACCTGCCAAATGTGTAGATTGGAAGGCTAATTATGGCCAGTGGGTAGCTATGAAACCCTTTCTTCCTCTGAGTCTCAATTCAGTCTCTCCTCTGGTTCAGATTTCAGTGTGATATTTCACCCTCCTGCCCCTTCATTCTGTGGCTGGAGTGTTAAGTGTTGATGAGATAATTCTTGGATCATATCCAAGGAGTGCTTTAAAAATTTAATGTATGTGGGTAATGAATAATGATCTCACACTGTGTATGACCCAGAGTACTTGAGTGTGTGGTGTTACTAAATTACCCTTAGGTAACCATGACTGTATCTGGGTGGTCACTGGTAGCAAAGGAAGGTGAAAGGTGTTTCTGAGTGTGTGGTGGAGGTAGATGAGTGCAGAAGGGAGGTGGTCTGCCTCATCACTCTCAACATTTTCATACTCTTAACTGACCTGTCGCTTACACAATTTTTATGTATCTATGTGAAAGCATTTGATTTTCCATGTATATATTTTACTGTTCCTGAAACTACTATAATTTCTATTAAAAGTCTAAAATAGTTTTGATACTTTCGTGGCTTTCAAAACAAAAAGGTTTATAAAATACCTAATATTTTTCAAGATTATCCATATATATCTTCAATATGCATTTGAAAAGGAATTTCATTAATAATTCATTATTTTCTTGAATGCAATGTACACGTAAGATGAACTCTTTAGAAGAAAACAATACTGAAAAGCGGGGTTAATATGATAGAAAGCTTCTATAACAATAACTGAAGATTTTTCCACCTTCTAAATGGTTTTACAAGTCCAAGGGATTAGGAGAGACCTGAAGAAAACATGTAAATGGAAACGTTTTTATAGTTTAACAGTGTATACAGAATCCAGAATCCTCAAAGTATAAATCACTGAGTCTAATCCCTTGTCTTTGAATTTGGATACACTTCTACATGAAAATTAAAATAGCCCATGTACCCAAGGAAACATTTATGCCTAATACACAGATAGAGCTCAAACCTAAGAATCTTGAATATTGTTTAATGTGCAAGAATTATTAACAAACTTGTGTTGTCTACTCTGACATTGGGAGACTTAACAATGAGGAATAGGACACAGTTCTTGTGTGAAAGAACTCACCTTCTCTTGAGGGAGATAGACATAAATAGTGATGTGCCAGGAGGGCATATGTAGTATTAGGCATAAATATTGAGAATTATAGGAAGATGGAGGAGATACAACAAAATCAATCTGGGTGTTGAGGGAAAGTTTCCTGTTGGAGGCAACACATGCATGAGCTCAGACTTAGAGGTGCAAACAACACATGGCACACAACCAATTAGTGATGGGCTGAAGAAAGTTAAAGATAACAGAGGATCTTGCATGACATGAAGAAAGGCTAGGACTTGATTCTGTACTGATTGAGTACCATTGATACCGTTTAAGCATAAGGAGGCCACAAAGAGGACTGTGAGGTCATATTACAGTCTATCAGCCACCCAAGTAGAATTGAATTCGCAGATTACTGTAATGATCCAGGTGAGAGATGACAGGGGCTTGAACTAGGATGATGATGGCAAGGATGTAGAAGATAGAGAAGACTGAATAAAGACTTCAGGGAAATAACAGATAGGACTTGAAATTGGCTCTGAGGCTGAGAATGATGGAGAAGTAAGGATGACTCCAAATTGCTGACTTGATGGATAGTAAAACTATGAATTGGGATGGAAGATACCAAAATAAGAATATACATATTAAGAAGGAGCTACTGAATTCAGGCTTATTCATGTTGAGTTTCAGGTGCTTATGGAAATGTCCAGTTAAGAATATAACAAAAATGCTGAGTGGAATTATCCAATAAGTAGTTAAATTAGTTCATCTGATTATACAGGCTAGAGAGTTGAGAGTCATGGGCATATGAGTGACTTCCAAAACTTAAATTATATAGGATCACTAGAGACAGAATTCTGAACTTTGACACGTAAGAAACAGATTGAAGAAAAGAAACAGACTAACATGAAAAGAAAACCATATTGCCAATTTTCTGGGACTACTTCATAAATATATGGATAAATATGAAGTCAATTACCCAACTTTAGACTTTACTTAAAATGTTTAATCCGTGTGTCTTAGTTCTAAAATATGTCATACAATTATCAAGATACTGACTTTTTAAAGGATTTTATGCTCATGTGGAGGTCTGAACTGAGAACACTTTTGATAGAATTACCTGCTGATGCCCTTTAAGAGACTGATACTTTACATTAAAGCGAGCCTGGGTGCATACACCTAACAGTTCCTGACTTTAGAAGGAGTTCTCTGTATGTGTAAAAACCTAAGAACTACTTTGTTTTCCATTAAAAGCTGTGTTTTCTTCTCTTTACAGAAAAGTCCAAAATGAGATTTAGAAGAAGCCAAGTTATCACTAAAATAGATGGAGCAAAATAATTTGACAATGCTTTCACAGCTGAGTATTTAATCCCAAAGAGAGATGATGGCTCTGGTTATAAAGAGATAATGACTCAGAATGTATGAGAAGGGAATTTGAATTTCTAAGAAAAATTGTTTGAGAATGAGAAAACTGCAAATTCTGCAAGAAACAATGTTTTAAGTGCCTTCTAATAAGGTGTTTCTTAAGATAACATGGAAAGGATATATACTTCCTCCTTAACTAGGTATAGATGTTACTCACATGCTAGGTAGAGGAAACACCAGGAAGATACCTCACAGATGGCAACAAATTATCACTAGATTCTGAGCTAGAATCTGAGGTTAGAAATTTTGTCTGTTTTGTTCTCTGATATATCTCAAGCACTTAAAACAGGATGATACCTACCAGGCACTCAATGAATTTTTATTGACTAAATGGTCAGTTTAACAAAATCCAAAGTCTTAATTTTAAAGCGCATCTGTAGTATATCCATGTCTTAGTGGTTTACTTAACTTCAGCAATTTGAGAGAGAGTGGTATCAAAGAAGAATGATTATTTATTAACTTGGAAGAGAAAAATCATCACAGGAATAATCAAATGTACAACATCAACATAAATACCTTTGTCTAGCTAAATGCAAAGCTAAGTCATACTCAGCAAGAAATTTTAAAATTTACAACGAGAAATATAACTTTCCTAGGAATCACAATGTCAATATGTGTCTGAATATCAAATTAAACCTCTGCAAAAATCAAATGAGACCCAACATTAAATAAAAATACATATGTAATCCTTAAAAAAAACTTCAAAAAGTAAAATCTTGTGGACCCTGATTAAAAAAAGGTTGTTGCAGTCATTTCAAAACAGGATAGAATACTAAAGTTCAGTGTCTATAATCTCCTTCGTTCTGCAACATGTATGTTGGCTTTGCCAAGGATGCAGAACGCAAAAAGTACACTTAAAAAGTTTCCCTCAACCACTGACTTCCTTAAAGAACAGACATCAGTCTATATGCCTATCCTTCTTAAATTCCTAGCTGAAAAATCTACACCCATGTCACCACCCTCTAATAAATCTCTTTGTTTAGATAACTTGACATATTAAATTATACAAAAGCAAACTCTTAAAGACTTACTCTATTTCTAATTTTATTTTGCACATTCTACTCTAGTTAATTATGTGTTGATGTTACATTTTAACCTTCAAAAACAATTCCTATTATTCCCAAATCTAAGGTTTGGTGGAATACCTCACTAACAAAAAGAATTTATTGTATATGTATATATAATCGTATTTAAGTTAGTTCTTTGGTATCCATACAAGGTTGGTATTGCACAGCCTAACATGTAAAATCCTAAGGAGTTATGAAGTAACAGATGCATTTGGTGGCTACACAAAGTCAACAACTTCTCAAAAATGGAGAAAGTTTTCTATAAAACTACTCAACTTATGTATTTTATTTTTGCAAAAAAAAATCAAAATGGTCCATTTTACTAGTCTCAGGATTGCTACTCAGTGCAAAGAGGGAGTTCAGAGAGTAAACACTGTTGCATAGCATGTACTTAAGAACCCCGTAGTTGCCGCATGGCTGAGTAAGATGTTGATAACCACCTGCAGAAGTCTGTCCTGCAGACCTTGACTCAGCAACAGATGAGTAAATACACTCTCAGTCACAGAATACAGTGTAAGAGTCGGGCTAGGTGGTCATCAGCTGATCTCAGAGGGCAATTGCAGCTAACTGACCCCTACTCCCTGTTCCTCCTCGAATTTATTCAGTATAGATTTAATGACACATGTTCTAAGTCAACACACTTGTAGATAATTAACATCATTAGAAGAGTGGTTTTACTAATGATAAAAGGTTTTAGTTCCCCAGCCCAGGACTAACACCATTAACAGGTAATCCCTTTTCAACCTCCCCATGAGAGGGCCATCCAGCACAAAGTTGACATGTAAAGACAGATTGAGAGTGATACCAACAATGAAAGCAATAGAGAAAGATATTAACTGATGTATGTCTTAACCTGATTGATTGTACAGAGTGACTGCTCTGCAGTTAAAAAATAAAATTATTTCAATAATTGATCCTGAAATGCAGAATAAGTGAATTGTACAAAATGATGATGATGAAAAGAAAAAGAATCTGTGGCAGTAAGGTAGAAAAATTTCCTTCAGTCAAATCAAATTAAGGGGTTCAACGAAAGAAAGATGATTACTAGATTTTCTCAAATTATGTTCTGATATATTGTTATAAACTTTATAAGGTTCATTCCACATTCCAACTTTATAGTTGGAACTATAACATCAACCAAAATATTCAGAAATCTCATTCATAAAGAGAAAAGACAACTTGGCTAGTTCATTTCCTTTCAAAAATTCAAAATATTACTTAGTGAAATACAATAATGAGATAAGAATTATATAACTAACTGTAGGGCCATTTTTTTCCTCATTGCTAGCCCTTGATCTGGGCTATGTGGACACAAGGCAGTATAATTATGCAAATACCATCACAAAGTCCATGCTATATTTCTAAGCATTATGCTTTACTTGGAGATGAAGCTTTGGAAGCTTGGTTTAGAAAAATACATAGTCATCATATTTATTATTTTAGAAAAATACCAGAAGCTATTATAATAGAGTTTTAGAAATTGAAATGCAAATGAAAGATGATATAGCAGCTAGGCTGCTGACTCTCAGGATAAAGAAAGGGGCCAGGAAGCAAGGAATGCAAGCAGCCTTTAGAGGCTGGAAAAAGGTAATCAGAGTCTTTTCTAGTGCATGCAGAAGAAATGCAGATCTGATTTTGATCCAGTGAAATGCATTGCAGAATTATGACCTCCAGAACCATAAGATAATTTGTGGTTTTAGCCACTATTTTTGTGATGATTTGTTACAGCTGCAAAAAAAAAACAATCTGTAATTTTATTTGCAAATATCTTTTGCAGTTTGACACTTTTATTTTACTAATTTTGTCATTTTTCTGTGACAAAATTTTACAAATTTTATGTAGTCCAATAAATCACTGTTATCCCTTACAGTAATAGAGTTTGAATGATAGGAAAGTTTTAAACATGCTCATAATATAAGGGAATTCAGACATCCTTTTAGTACTTGTATGGTTCTCTTAAGTTTAAACTACTGATCCATGCCAAATTTATCTTGGTATATGGTATAAAGAAAAAATTCAATTTTTTCTGTCTCTATAAGGCTATTCCTTTTTTATATTTAGTATTTTTTTCTTCTGCTTGATTTGTTTTGCTACCTATAGCATATTCAAAATTTCCATAAATAATTGGTTCTGTTTCTGGATTTTATGTTTTTTGCTCCATTAATCTGCTTAGCATGATCCAATACAAAATGGTTGTAATTATATAGGTTTTACATTAGGTTTTTAATGCCTGTATTGCCAGAGCCCTTCATAATCCTGTATTAGTGCTTTCTTATTTATATTTATTCTTCAAAACAAATTTCACCATCAGCACTTCCATTTAACAAATGGATAATATTTCTATCAAGATTCCATTTTATTTGTAAATTAACTTGAGGAGCACTGACATTTTTATGACACTAGATCTTACTATCCAAGAACATCATTCATCTTTCCATTTCTCCAAGTCTACTTATAATTTTCAGGAATGTAATTTAGTTTCTTCACAGATATACTGGATTTTCCTTAAGTTTACATGTAGATTCTTATAATGGTAAATCAAACTCTCAATTTCATATTTTCTATCTTGTATTTGTAACGTGTTTTCATATATAATTTTCTAACCGGCTACGTTACTAAATTTTTATTTTTCCGTTAGTTTTTTTGTGGGTTTCCAGACACATATTCATGTATCTATAAATAGAAGAAATTAGAACTTTTTTAGAAACTAATATTTGCTTTACCTAATGGGCAAATACTTCCAACAGTATGTTAAATAGTACAGATAATGAACATCCTTGTTCTTTTCTTAACTTTAGTGAGGAAATATCTATTGATTCCATGTCAAGTAAAAAAACTAGCTTTGGGGCTGAGATTACTTTTATATTCCAAATTACATGCTCTAGCTATCTCTCTCTAGCTATCTATGTCTATCTATCTAGTCATGTAAGAAATGATATATCCCAATTCCTATCTTATGGAGTGTTTTTAAGATGACTGGGTGCTGAATTTTGTAAAATGTACTTTCTTCAAATACGAAGATGAGTATGTGATTCTTTGACATTTTTTTACATTGTTATGCACAAGTGCCATTGGCCGAGAGATTTTTTTTCATTAGTGAGTTTTGATTAATGTATTTGCTTCATGAAGTAACCTGGAAAGTATTTCTGCTTTTCCTGTTCTCTGCAACTGTTTGAACAACACTGGAATTATTTAATCTTGTAACATTTTATAGACTACTCCAGTAAAGCCACGTGGCTCTGGTGCTTTTATGTGGAATGACTCTAAATACGGTCTCTATTTATTCTATTGCAATTCATCTGCTTTAGACTGGCTATCCCTACTGGGATCAATTTTGTATGTCTGAAATATCAGTTTAATCTAGGTTTTCAAATAGAGTTATACAAAGTCTTTTAAGATTTGTTTAACTCTTTTGATGACTATGTCTCTCTTTGTGATTACTAATTTTGTGTATCTGGTTTTTTTTTCCTTTTATTTGTTCTCAGTTTAGCTAGTGGTTTTTCAATTGTGTTGCTTTTCTGATTTACAGATTTTCTATTTCCTAACTTGTTAATTTCTGTTTTCTACCTTTATTAAACTGTCTCTTCTACTTTTCTTTGCTTTAGTCATTGTTTTTCTAGATTTTGTGCTGAGGATTTAACTTACAGTTTTTATTCATACAATTATTTCATTTAAAAAATTTACTGATAATTATTTTAGCTGTATCCTCAAAATTCTGATGTCATATTCCTCTCACCTTACTTTCTAAAGTTGTCTTCACTTTTGATTTTGAGATTGCCCTTTAGTCATTGACAATGTGTTTCTTTCATCTAGGTAGAGAAAATTTTAATTTTTTGTTAGTAATTTTTATATTTATTCTCTACAGTAAATGAGTGCCTTTGGGTTGTTTTTGTTGTTTTAATTGCTTGAGGTTTTCTGTGAAAGGAAGGTGTATTATTTATTAACAGAGTTCAGTATTTGTTTTTATGTATAAGAAGTGTTTTATTGATTTTTATTAAGTCTTCATTATCTTGTGGGGTTTTCTTTGCCCATTTGACCAATCTTTGAGGGAGTTACTGAAGTTAAAATTTCCCTTTACTAATGTGTCTTTCTATGTTCATCTTCTGTTGCTTCTACTTTAGGAAGTTTACTAGAATATTATTACATATTTTTAAAAATTTTTTAATTTGTATCCCAGACATTAAAACGTATCCTTTCTTATGTCTTTTAAACCATTTTGGACTGGATTCTACACAATTTTATATCAATTTCATGAGCCCTGATTTCTTATCATTTACAATTGCCTTTCATGTATTATTATCCTCTCATTTTAATTCTTTGTAATCTGTGTTTTTGTGTTTGTCTCATATAAGGATATTTAAGCATATTGTTAAGCTGATTTTTGGACACTCTAAAACTATCTTTTAATAGCGTTAGATTTTTTGAGATTCAATTAAAACTTATTGGTATGATGTTTTACTCTTAATTCTCTCACGTTCTATGTTATAGTTGAATATGTCTCCACATATATAGCCTTTCCCTGTGTGCTCTTTTATGTCTGGTTTTGTTTTTCCTCTTCTTACTCCTTCTTGCTATCACCCTCCTTTCTCCTTTTCTTTTGTTTTACTCTTCCTTTCCCTCTTCATTCTTCTTCTTAATATAATTATATAATAACCTTTTTAGGCTCCCATCTATTTATCCCATTCCTTGGGCAAAACTGGCATTAATAACTTCTGCTACCCCTTTTACTTTCTCTCCCCCAGCATCCTATGTTAAGTATATTCTTTTACTACCATTAATACTGATAAGAGATCAGAAACTCTATTTAAATTTTTCTCTATTTTTTTCTCCTTACCCTCTATTTTTGATAGATATATTACAGTTATTAATTAAAGCAAACCACCATTACACACCACGATATACTATCTTCTTTGTAACCATCATGTAGCATTGATTTACAGAAAAAATATATATTTAATGTTTATAACTATCTTTATTTTAATGTCTCTCCAGGCTTTTTTTTTGTATAGAGTTTACTATTTAGTAGATTTTCCAGGAAATACTCATAGGAGCAATAATTTCTGAATCTCTACATATTCAAAAAATTTGAGTGATTTGTTTGCTATTGAGTAGTTTTACTTCATTAAATATTTTGATTATTAACCTTTTTTGCAAATATTTTCTTCCACTCCATGGGTTGTCTCTTCCGAGTCTTAATACGTATTGCACATATTCTCAAACCATTACAAACTCGCACTCTAAGCAGAATCAGATTACTCTTCACAGCAGAACACAGAACTTTTCATAGGCTTAGGCCACAAATAGTATTTCTAATTACAAAAAGCCACTGCTTTTGTGTTGCAACAGAAAACAACAAATTGGCTGCAGAGACTACCAGGTATGTCTGCTTTACCTTGGTAATTGAAACCCTGACATCAAGCAAGACTGCGTCCTTTGGTGTTACACTGGTTTGGGATCTGGTCAGTTAAATGATTGTATGTTTAATACCCTTAACATACACCTGCAATATCATGAAGTCAACACAGGTGTAAATTAGGAAGTTTGATTGATATTTGTAGCTTATCTCTCAAAGCTCAGTTAAAGCATTTCAAATTAGACAATTTTTTGCACTCCTGACTGCCTCTTTCAGTCTGAAGAACAACATGCACAGGAGTTAGAATGACTTACAAAGGACCACAGTGCTGTTGTGGATTGTGAGGGAAAGTGAACAGTAGACACACAACACCAAAGCAATGATTTGTTACCACTTAAAAATGCTGCTGGATTTGCCATCAGAGTAGCAGTGCAGCTTCATATATGCAAACACAAGCCTCTTTTAAGAGGAATCTTTGTGTGTGAACAGAAAGTATTTTGTCTTTGCAGGCAGGAAAACTAATTCAGGGCTTACCCAGAGATATGTTTTTCACCATGTGACCAGGACAATAAACATGGGGCTTTTGATCTGTGTGGCAATAGTGACTGAGCTGGAATTCTGAAACGAGAAAAATGGGAAACAAATCTGCCAGAGGTGAGTGTGTGCCCTTGGGGTACTTTTGCATGTCTAAAGTTCACCAAGGAAAGCAAGAGAGATTTCAAATAAACATGTCTAAAGGGGTCATAAAAAATCTTAACCAGTGTGGTTGCTTAAATCCCAATGTCAAAACACAGAAATGCATGACCTACATCACATGAAACTTCTCTGGCCCTAGGTTTATAAATTAAACCTCTTTCAAACTCCTATTTTTACAAACATAAATTTATAAATGCCTTTATTCCTTGCCACTGTCTTCAAACTATGAATAACAGCAAAATTTTCTGTTACTGCAGATGAAATAGTTTTGTAACTAACATGGGAGCAACAAGGATACTCACAATGAATCTTTTCTAATTTTCATGAGGACACAGTTGTACACCATTGTCATAATGTAGGTGTCCTTTTAACTTGTTCTTTAAAAGGTTATCCCCAAAATCACTGCAATTTATTATTTTACATGCTACCTTCATTTTCAAATCAAAATGCCAAAGTGAAGCGGAGTGTATTTCAGCACTGATGAAATAGAGTGCTGTTATTAGAAAATGTGAGTGGGTTGAAGTGGGACTCCCTGTGAAGTTAACTTGGCAGAGTTGGAGTTCCTGGCTCAACCTAATATTAAAAGTGAGTCATCAGTTTACCCACACAGCAGGGTCTTCACTTTGTACTTCAACAGTGGATCCAAAGATTCAAGGTTAGTTTCTATAATTAGTAATCAAGTGGAGAAAGTCCCTTGTTTATTTTGAGATTTTAATATTCATAAATTTATAAATATTACTGTCTAATAAATAATATGACAAAAAATTTACCTCATAGAAACTTAGTACATTCAGTGCAACTTATCTCTAGTAGAGGCCAAAGGTGTCTCTTTCACATAAAAGGAGCTTTTACCCTTTATGACCATTAAGAGAAATTTGAAAGGCAACAGTTTCATGTATTTCTGCTCCTATGTAAGCCAACATTTTTGGAAGAAAAAATTCAGTAATTATTTTGTGTTGATATAAAGATACATATTAGAACCATCATGACTTTGTAATACTGCTGGTTTTAATAAAGAAAACTATTTTAAAGATGATTTTTTTACTTTAAGAATTTGAGTGCAATTTACTTTACCTTTTATTTAATATACTAAATGTAAGAGATACAGCATTGTTTTTAATCCAAACTCAGTCAATACTTATTTTTCAATACAGCCTTAAAATCTCTTGGTAAAACAACAGATTTCCTACTCCTTACTAGAGCATGTCTACTCAAAAGTGAAATAACATGTATTGTCTTAAAACTGTATATAACATTGACAATTTTTAAAAGGTTGGCACAAGTTGCCTGGTAACATTTTTAAAAGACTGTGAATTTTAAGTTTCTGTTCACACATTATGCATACGTGTAACCTCCCATATCCATACACACATATATTTGAAACATACTTTGTTAGAACAGCAGAGAAAGCCCTTCATAAGTTAGACCTGATCTGCATTTCCAGCTTGGCCCTCACCATTTGCAGTCATGAACTCCAGCAACAGAGATCTAATCTGCAACAGGCTTTCTCAGGCTTTGCATCTTTGCACACAGTGGCTCACCTTCCAGGACTACCTTCATCACTCTTCTACCTGGGACCCTGATAGGTATCTTTAAAATTCTGTTCAAGTATTATCATGATGCTTTTTGATCCATTACACATATTATAATATTAATTATAATGTATTTTAATTAGTTGTTAAAACTTCTGCCTCCAGCACAATACTTCTAGAATAAATAGCTTCAATATGTCCTTGTCTCTCTCCATTCTATTTCCTGCCCTTCACCCTTAAGAAACACTGAATATCCCTGAAGAGATGTTCTATACTGGTACATGGAGACAGTAACCTTATACAATCAGTTTCCTTTGAGACATCTTGCAGTGCTTGATTTGCACTCTGCCTGTTCCTAGCTATCTAACTGAACATCTTATATGATCCCCTACCAACTTTTTAAATTACTGTCATCAAAAAAAATCTTGTTGGTACTTTTATTGGGATTGAGTTAAATATATAAATTTTAAGAGGAAACTGATATTTTTACTTGATAACATATGTCATCAGTAAGTTCTGTTTCCTTTCATTCTAGTCTTCCTAGAATTTCCTCATTAAAGTTTTGAAGTTTCTTCATACAGGTCCTATGTATCGCTTATTAAAATTATTCCTAGTTATTTTATATTTTTGTTTTATTTTCATTTTGAATTGTATCTTGTTAGCTTTATATTTTCAGGCAAGTTTTGGCAGTTGATGTTTGAATGTTGAATATTTTAACTTATGCTTAATTTTTATTAGTTCTGATAGATTTTTTTCCTTATTTGAGTGAATTACCTAGGTAGACAATCCTATACATCATGATTTTGTGTACTCTTTTGCAATATGTATGCCTCTTTTTGTCTGCTTTATTGTATTACTTATAAATTCTAATACTATTAAAATTATGTTCGATATTAGATGGCCTAGACTTTTAATACCTTTTTGAATACTTATAATTTATATTTTCCTAGAAATAATTTTATTGTAATACCAAATTAATTAGTATTCACATTACATGTTACAGTACTTTTGGATATATGTTAAAATCTCTTTAAATATGAAGTTCTGTGTTATTTTTCTGATTTTGTTTTTTTACCTCATTAGCCTGGTTTTTCTGAATAATCAGCCATTCCAATATTTTTAAATTTATAGTTAATTTCCATTTTTATCTTAAGAATCTTTCTCCCCACTCAGTCTAGTTTTTTCTGCTGTTCTTGTTCCATCTTCTTGAGTTTAATAAACTAAAAGTTAGTTTATTTTTACTGTTTTCTTGTTTGTGGAGGAAAAGACTTAGAGTTAAGACTTTTTAAGATTTTAACTCTGATGAGAGGTAGTCTAATAGCTCCTATGGCTTTGATACGGTAGGTTGTAAATGTTAATTCCTAAATGGTCTCCAACTGATTTTTATTTGTTCTAAAATTTATGAGGATAGTGTTTTTGGTTTCTTTTTTTTTTACAATCCAAAGTGACGGAGACACTTCTATTTGTTGTTCTTCATAGTTTGTTATTTCATTTAATGTTTTTGATCAGATAAGAGCTATAAAATCTCTGCATATTTTGACGATTGTCTATGACTCAAAATATGATCTATTTTTTTTCAAAGATCTCCACGACTGGAAACAACATAAACACTATAATACATAAAATATATGCAGATGTAATATAGAATATATTTTATATGTATAAAATATATACATATACATACATGTGTATACATGTATATAAAACATGCAATTTACATGTCACATATGACATAAGTTTTATATATACACATTCATAATTAATAGCAATCCCCATTATGGCTTTGCTGTTAAAAACAAGGGGCTCTGGGCTTAGATTGCCTGACTTTAGATCTCCATCCCCATTTTTATAATGGCACAACCCTCAGTTAACACTACGGTTGTTTGAGTGATAAATATTCAACTATGTAAAGGATATAACCTAGTGCCTGATCTATTATAAGAGGTCAGTAAATATTACCAGTAATATTTACTGGTGTTTTCTGCACAATTGACTTGTCAAAGTTCAAAAAATGTGAGTTTGAATTCTTCTAAGTTGACGTCAATTCGCATTTACAAATACATTAAAAAAAGCTTATCCTAAAGGTTTAAAGAATTTAGGTTTTGATATTTTGTCTTACTGAGTATCTAATCCCATATGACAGTTTCTTTCAGGAAACAAACACTATGTTCTGTAGAGTTTCTGGCAAGCCTTCAGTAAAGGTCATAGAAGTTAAGTATTCCAGCAGTGAACCCAACTTGTAGTAGCCTTCAAAGGACTTCCCCAGGTTTTGTCCCGTACATTACAACAGAGAATATCAAAGGCAACCCTTAAAAATATTTGTGCAGTTAATTTTGACCACCTTTCCATTTTAGGCATTCAAATACTGCTAAACTTTAGGCTACTTTAACCTGTACTGAGTATGAAAATATAAATGGATAAATTGTAACAAATTATACTTCTTTCTTTCTTTCTCCTCTACCAACTACACCCTTTCTTCCAACTTTAGTCTGAGGAAGAATAGGAACCTTATTTGTTCCAATTTATTACATAATTTTTCAAAGTACATTTTTTAACTTGAAATTTTTTTAACTGTAGCATACTTACACATAAGTGCACTTCTTACAAGTGTATAACTTGATATATTTTAATAAACCATACATACTCAAATAATCAGCAGCCAGGTCAATAAATATTTCCAGGACCCTTAAGCCCTTCTGTGCCTCTTCCAGTCACAGTCCATGACCTGTCCCCCAAAAGCATCCACTTTCTCCTATTTTACCAAGACAGATTAGTTCTATTTTATAATTTAAAATTTTCCATGTAATCATATGGTATGTACTCTTTTGCTCTTCATTTTGTCTGTGAGATACAAAATAGTCTCAAAGTACTTATAGAATATTAATTTTCATTGCTATATAGTCTTCCATTGTGTGACTATAGTAAATTATTTACCATTTTGCAAAAATCAAGTATCTATATAAATGTACGTGTATAAGGGCATGGTATTCTGGCCCAAACATCCATGTGTGTATCCTCTTCTAATTCCATATTGCCTTATTAATATAGATGTATAATAAATTCTGCTATAAGTGTCAAAGTCCATTTTCTAATTGTTTTACTTGTACAAGATTGTCTTGAATGTCTTAATTTTTGATTTCTATATACATTTCTGAAAATCTTTCTCTCCCCTCTAAAAGAAAATCTTAACTGAAATTGTTTGGAGTATCTGGGAATTTGTGGACGAACTTGAGGGCAAATTGGGGAACATCTTTATAATAATTAGTCTTTCAATCTGTGATTATGTTTTATCTCAATTTTGGTATTCTTTAGATTTCTCAATAATATTTTTTAGTTTACAGCGATATTTCCTTAGATGTATTTATAGGCATCTGCTATTTCTTAATGTACTTTTAAATTGCATTAATTTAAAATTTATATTTTTGTCATATAACATTGATTTTAGAATATATGATTATATCCTTTAATCATGATGAATTCATTTATTAAAACTTATACCTTTTCTATAGATTTGTCTAAATGTTTATGTAAAGAAAAACATCAAGATCTCTAAGAATAATGCTTTATTTCTCCCAGACATCATACATTTTTTAAAAAAAATCCTATGTTCATTTTTGAAACATAAAAACCCAAAAAGTATAACATGAGCCTAGTAGAAAAACATCCAGTACATGCTTTGCCTAATTTACTAAGCGTTTACATTTTGCCCCAATTGCTTTATCATTCTTCTCTCTTCTCTTTTCTCCTTTTCTCTTCTCTTCATTCTCTATCTTGTGTTTTTTTATGTGCAGATATGTATGTATACATATTATATAGACATATATGTATAGCCATTTGCATTTATACATTGAAACTATAACATATGTATACATATGGTCAGAAACATGTCCCTATAACAACAAATACTTTACTACATATTTTCTGAAAACAAGAACTGTCTTTTTTTAAAGTTCCGGGGTACCTCTGAAGGATGCGTGGGTTGGTTACATAGTTAAATGTGTAACATGGTGATTTGCTGCACCTATCAGACAATCAGCTAGGTATAAAGCCCAGCATGCATTAGCTAGTTTTTCTGATTTTTCTCCCTCCACCCCCCGCAACCCTCTTGATAGGCCCCAGTGTGTGTCGTTCACCTCTCTATGTCTGTGTGTTCACACTGTTCAGCTCCCTCTTTTAAGTTAGAACATGGATTGTTTGCTTTTCTGTTCCTGTATTAATTTGCTGAGGTAATAGCTTCCAGCTCCAACCATGACCCTGCAAAGGATATGATCTCCTTTCTTTTTATGCTGCATAGTATTCCACAATATACATGTACCACATTTTTTAAATCCCATGTATCACTTATGGGCATTTGGGTGGATTCCAACAAGCACATTTTCTTAATGATCACAGGAAAATAATCAACATCAGGAACTTTAATATAGTAGTTACAATATTATGTAACAAATAGGGCATATTTAAATGTCAACTGTCCTGATAATGTCCTTTAGAATTCATTTTTCCATTGTCAAGAATCAAATAAAAAGTTGTTATTCACTGCCTCTGGTTATCATGTCTTTTTGTTTAAAGTCAAGTTTACTGGGGAATAATTTACATATAGTAAAATTCACTGATATCAGACATCCAGTTTTTTGAGTTTTAACAACTGTATACAGTTGTTTAACAACTATGAATATCAATATATATGTATTTCCAGCACTATAAAATGTTTCCCCATACTATTTTACATGCAATCATCTCCAGCTTCTCATAACCACTGATATTATTTGTGTCTAAAGTTTTTTAATTTTTAGCATTTCTTATAAAATGAGTTGTACATTATTGTATCTGACTTCTTTCACTTAGCTCAATGCTTTTGAGATTCCTCCATATTGTTGCAACTTATTCCTTTTTATCTCTGAGTAGCAGTTTATTGTATGTATATAATATGATTTGTTTATGCATTCACCAAATAAATATTTGGTTTGTTTGAACTTGTGACTATTAGTAATAACACTGCTATGAACACTCACACAGAGGTTTTGGGGTGGATATGTGTTTCTGTTTCTCTTTGGTAATGTCTGAGCATTGTAGTTCCTCCACAGCTTGCCAGCATTTTGCATTGTCAATTTCTAAAGTTATTAGTAGATTGACAGTAATTATCATAGTTTTAATTTTTATTTCCTTGTGACTAATGATTTTGAGCATCTTTCTAATTTGCAAATTAAATTTATTAGTTCTAATAAATTTAATAGTTTATTAAAAAGAGATAGTTCTATGAATATCTCTCTTTATACTTAGATTTTTAATCATTTTAAGCATATAAACATTACACATATTTTGCTATATTTATTCCTATGCATTTCATATTTTTATGGTATTATATTATTTTTATATTAAATTCCAATTTTTCATTTGTAGTAGCTAGAAATACAACTGATTTTAGCATACTGATTTTGTATCTTTTGCCTTGAAAAACTTGTTATAGAATTTTTAAAATTAATTTCCCCCATTCTTATTTTTACATATTTAACAAATAACTATTTTATTTGAGATCTACAGCATGATTATTTGATATATATACATTATGCAATGATTACCACAATCAAATTAATACATTTATCACCACCTATGTTGTATATTATATGCCCACAAACGGTTCATCTTATAAATTAAAATTGTATACCTATTGACTAACATCTCCCTGTTTACCCCATCTGCCAGCCATAGCAGAAAAATCATTTAACAAAATTTAGTATCTATTTATGATTTTTAGAAAAGCACTCAACGAATTAGGTATAGAAGAAATACAATAAAGGGTATATATGATAAACCGACAATGTATTTCATATTCAACAGTGAAAGGCTGAAAGCTTTTCTTCTAAGATCAGGAACAACACAACTGTGCCCACTCTTGTCACTTCTATTCAACATAGTACTACAAGTCCTAGCCATTGCAATTAGATAAGAAAAATATCTAAGATGCATTCAAGTTAGAAAGGAATAAGTTGAATTTTCTCCGCAGATGGCATTAACTTAAAACAGAAAACCCTAAAGGTTTCACCAAAAAACTATTAGAACTAATAAACAAATTCAGTAAAGTTATAGAATTAAAAAAGAAAAAAAATCAATATACAAACATCATTTGTGTTTCTAAACACAACAAACTGTCTGAAAAAGAAATTAAGGAAACAATTATATTATAATTGCATCAAAAAGACTAGAATATTTAGGAACAGAGTTAACCTAAAAGGAAAGGATCTATACATTGAAAAGCTTAAGATAGTAATGAAATAGACTGTAGAAGACACAAATATAAAGATATCCCATATCCATTGATTGGAAGAATTAATATTGTCAAAATGTTCATACTACCCAAAGTGATCTGCAGATTCAGTACAATCCCTATCAAAATTCCAGTGTCATTTTCACAGAAAACAGTTCTTTTGTGGATTATTTGGAATTTTCTACATAGACAACTATGTCATCTGTGAATAAAGATGTTTCTATTTTTCCCTTCCAATTTTTATACTTTACTTTTTTATTGCACTGACTAGATCCCTAGCATAATAATGATTCAAAATGATAAAGCATTTTGCTTTATTCTTGCTCTTAGAAGAGCAAGAATGTCTTAATGTCTTTCACCATTAAGTGGATATTAGCTATAGATTTTCAGTAGATCCTGTTTATCAAGTCAAAGATCCCTTCAATTAGTTGGGAGTTTTTGTCATGAATGGATATGCAATTTTTACAACCATTTATTTGAATCTGTTGAAATAATTATATGGGTTTTTGTCTTTATTTTGTTGATATGGTAAACTGCATTGATTGATTTCTTACTGTTAAAACATCCTTGCATTTTGGGTGATAAATCCCTTTTGGTCATGCCATGCCCTTTTAATCTCCTTTAAAGACTTCTGAATTCTTTGTTTTTTTTCTTGACTTTGGAAGTTTTGACAAAGACAAAAGCCAGTTATTCTGTAGAAATCCTATCTATTTGGTTTTTTCTAGATTTCCTCATGAATAGATTCAGGCTACTCATTTTTAGAATACCATTGACATGACATTGTTGTTTCTCAGTGATTCAAATTAGGATGCACATATTTTCTTTCTGATTTTGGTGAGATTAACACCAATCACTTGATTTAGGTAACATCAACCATGTCACTTCTTGATTAAACTGTGTTAGCTTATAATAACTAATTTGGGTGATAAATCTTGAGGCTATGTAAATATCTTATTCCTCATCAAAATTTAATCAACTACTTTAATCATCCATTTTTGAATTTCTAACCCCATTATTCTATCTTCATTAAAATTTTACAATATAGAAGAACTTTTCTTTCTTCTTTATTCATTTATTTTTATCAATGCATTTACAGATTCAAATATTATTCAATTGTTTATAATCCATTACTGTTACTTGGCTCCTGCGTCCTTTTAATATGTACTCTTAGTTCTTAGAACATTTCTTTAATTTATTATAGTGCAAAAAAATATTTTCAGGCTCATTTTGCACTTTTCCTTTCTCAGCCCTGGAATCAGGTATTTCTCCAAGAAACTTTGATTCTTCTTATTGATGAGTAGTGTTTAGAACAGGTACTGCACAATAGCTGTACTCAGATTGGCTAGTATATCACTGATTCCAGGCTATCTTAGTATATACATACCCATGTACATTATACATATTTATGAGTTACATGTATTTATCTACATCTCCATATATACTTGCCCATATATTTTTTATATATATATATGTATATACACACCCCTGTACCTATAGGTATGTGTGTATATTTATGTAATTAATGACTTCAATTAAAATCCAACAGGACAGGATTATTCTAGTCTCCCCATTTTAATATTTTTCACTTCCTTCTTTGAGTGAGAAAACTGTCTCCCATTATAAATACATGTATACATTTTTTCAGGCCTAGAATATACAATAATTTTAAGATTGCAAACCCACAGTACAGTAAGCAGATCAATCAATTAGTAAGCTTAATTTTATTAATATCTCTTTGTGAGGTTTAATTTTTATACACTGAAATGTACAAGTGCTGTGTGTGATTTGAAGATTTTATGAGAAAACTCTAAACTCAGTAATATGCTGGAGCTAGCTCTTACTGGCCTGTAAGAGCTGATTACAAGTTTTCCAGAATTTAATTGTTTTAAAAACAATTATTCTTAAAAATTAAACCATGTAAACTTCTAACTATGTGTATAATGTTGACCATAAAAACAATATTCTCTAATGTTTCCTTCCTACTTATTAAATATTACTGTTGTCTATACTCTTGAGATTAATATTTTAATAATGTGTTATTGTGCATTTCTTCTCAACTTGTGTTCAGTGATGTCATGTTAGTAGCTTGAAATTGTCCATGGTAGAAGTATTTATACCACGGAAGTGGACAAATGCTAAAAATTAACACTTGATTTATTGTTTTCTCATTGTCTAAACTTAGAAAGTAATGGGAAAACGTTAACAAACTAAATTTAAAATAGTGTTGTACCTGTGGCCTTTACATAGCAAATAGCATAAAAATTTTAGGCAATGCTATTTAGTATTCAAAAATTCTTCTGATTCAGCAAATAAAATGCTTTTGTCATTGATGAACAAATAAAAAAGGATGATCAAAATTTAAAAATGGAGGTGATGAAGACCAGATTTTCCTTATTCTCTTCCATATCCTGTTTTTTTTCACAACTGTCATTCTTGCTAGACTGCAAGATCAACATAAGATGCAGAGGCACTTTCCCAAATTTCATAAGGCTAGACTTTCTACTTTCTAAAACCTAGAAATCCCTTAGTCTCTATCATCTACAGTTGTTCTGATTCTCTGATTAAACACCAACTGGTATGTTGGGTTATGATTTTCATCCATCTTTTGGCAACATTTTTCTGATGAGTTGTTACCTATAGGAAATTGATGCCAATTATTTTCATCTTTAAAAAAAAAATAGAGACAGGGTGTCACTCTGTAGCGCAGGCTGGAGTGCATTGCTACTATCATAGCTCACAGTAGTCTCAAACTCCTAGGCTCAAGTGATCCTTCTGCCTCAGCCTCCCAAGAGGCTGAGAATATGGCATGTGACATCACACCCACATACATATTTTTTTAATTTTTGTAGAAATAGGGGGTCTCACCACATTGCCCAAGCTGGTCCTGACCTCAAGCGATCCTCTCATCTCTGCATCCCAAGTAGCTGGGATTACATGCATAAGCCCTTACGCTGTGCTTGACTTCACCTTTGCTTACATAGTATCTTAGCATGTTGCGGAATGTGTCCTTTTTTCATTACTATTTTTCAATAAATTACACTTCCCAGAATTATTTTTCCAGTGCTTTCTCTAGGGATTGGAGATGGATTAAGGTATCTGTCCACACTTCACAATTTAAAAGCTCTCTTCTGTTGCTACAGGATGACCCATGGTCTTAAAATAACGTTTTTCTATGTAACCATCCCTCCTCTGAATCTCAGAACTTAATCTAGTAGAGGACAGTTTATACCACCAGTTTAGTATTTTCTTTACAAACTGCCTCTCAGGTTATTGTTATCAAAGGACACAGCCTTTGTATTCCGAGATGATGGCATCACATTTATGTGTATTTGCCTAGTGCTTTTGAAATTAGCAGCTTCCTTGCCGGATAGAGTACTTTCTGTGCCTGCTTCCTCCATCTCCCTGTGCCAGGGTCATGTTAGGTCTCAGCCTCACTGATAGCATCTCTAACCTAGAATGGGTTCTCTTTTTCTAGAAATGAATAATTGTTAAACTTTCTTAGCTGTGCCACTGATCAATCTGATAATTGATCAAAATAGAGCAAACTGGCAACTGATTAAAAGGGAGGATTAAGACATTCAACTAGTTAGCCCTAGATTAGGTAAATATTATCAGCTCTCTTACAAGTCTTCATTGTGTTTGTTGTAATTAATTTAAAAGTTAACCTTTAAAACTATTTCTAATCTCAGTCCCATGAAAATGTACTGGGGAGTGAACTGACCATGTACCTTGTGTTCTGGGTTTCTGTCCCCATTCCGGTGCTTCCATTTCAATGTGGCCTCTTACTAAAGACTCTGTCTCTGTTCCATGACACCACACATAAATTTCTCATGTTCATTTCGATCTTAGTTGTATGTATGCCAGCTGTTTTAATTAGGAACAGAAACTTGTAAAAGTGCCTCCTCCCTAGCTTTTTCTACTGTGCCCCAGCACCCATCTCCCTATCAAGTGCCAATCCTATCCACTCACATTTATAAAATCATGTTGTTGCTAAGCTCCATCTTCCACGCATAAAAACAGAATGCTTGGTATTTAACTCGTGACTAAAGCATTCTTTCTGTTACAATTACTGATTAAGAAAGTACAAAATGAGAGAGATCCAAGATGGCTGATTAACAACAGCTCAGGATTATAGCTCCCAGTGAAAGCACAGAGAGCGAGTGGACGCCACACTTTCAGACGAATTTTTGTTGCCCACAGACCAGAAGATTCCCAGTGGAGAAGCCACACGGGTCCCCAGCACGACTTTTTTGGCCGGCACGGCTGTTTTGCCGGCGCCCCTGCACGGCGCTTCTCAGTGCGGAGTATACGGGATGGGGTGCCCTTTGAGTCAGGCTCAGCTGGTCCCATCCCCACAAGGAGAACAGAAATTGGAAACGCTGAGGACTGAGAGTTTCACAGCAAGCACAGCCGAACCGGGAAGGTCCAGCTCTCTGGGGAAGGGGCGTCCGCCAAAGGAAAACTAAGAAACAGAAAAAACTTCATCACTGGGCGGAGAGATCCAAGATGGACGATTCACAACAGCTCAGGATTGTAGCTCCCAGTGAAAGCGCAGAGAGCGAGTGGACGCCGCACTTTCAGACAAATTTCTGTGGCCCACAAACTGGGAGATTCCCAGGGGAGGAGCCACACGTGTCGCCAGCATGACTCTTTTGGCCAGCGCAGCTGTTTTGCCTGCGCCCCAGCACGGGGCAGCACTTCTCAGTGCAGAGTATATGTGACTGGGTGCCCTTTGAGTCGGGCTCGGCTGGTGTCATCCCCACAAGAACAGCAATTGGAAGCACTGAGGACTGAGAGTTTCACAGTAAGCACAGCTGAACCCGGGAAAGCCTAGCTCTGCGGGGAAAGGGCGTCTGCCAAAGGAAAACTAAGAAACAGAGAAAACTTCATCACCAACAAGCCGGACGTCCACTCAGACCCAATCTGAAAGTCGGCAATTACAAAGACGACAGGTGGATAAATCCACAAAAATGGGAAGAAACCAGTGCAAAAAGGCTGAGAACACC
>CAUYLG010023990.1:0-17726 GCA_963573385.1 Cacajao melanocephalus
CCTGGTCCTGGATCCTTTAAAAGAAGCAATTCTTAAAAAAAAAAAAAAAAAAAAAAAAAAAAGAGAGAGGGAGAGAGAAAGAGATCTCTAGTCTGACTGGTTGGGTGCTATTTCCTATTCAGCTCTTCCTGCAATAACTGCCACCCAATTTCAAACCTCCCATTCCTGGGAAACACAATGGAGAGGGAGGAAGTTGGCCAACTCAAAGAAACACCTGGAGACGAACAGCATCTTTTTTCAATTATGCTTTTGACTTGGACAGGGAGTGGAAATTCCACTGAGGGCCCAACAGGTGATCTCCTTTGGGCTATGGACAAAGGCCACATGCTGGAGCTACTAGTTAAGCTACCTGTTTTTGTGTCCCAGCCAAACACAATACACAACCTATCTGAATAGAGGACACAGTGAGTCATGCAACCTCAGCAACTCACTTTCGTGAGAAGGTGTGTATCTGTGCCTGCGTGTGTAATCTACTCGTGACCACAAAGTAACATTTCTGGCTTTCTTAAAGGTAATTAAACATTATGTTCCTAAGGGCTTGTGAGAATACCCCCAAACTGCTGAGGGAAATAATAAAATATCAGGGTTTGCGGTACCACTGAGAAATGAGAATTTCTGTAGCTGCCTAAAAAATCAAACTCTCCTGGACTCTTCGACAATTGAGGTACATAGAGGAGCCATCTGGAGAGCACTAGGGTACTTCCTTCTTGATTTGTTTTGTGGTCCTGAGCAGCTGTCAGTTCCTTGAGTCAAGCTGGTTAGGACAGGGAACAAAAGATTTTTGTTTGAACCTTAAATTTTTAAGATATAGAAATGGCAACTTCAAGTGATGACAGGGCATGCAATTGCTGTTCAAAGTCAACAGGAAACTTTAAAAGCATGCGTTAGAGTCTTTGCTTTCCTGCTTCTCTCACTGTATGTTCTATTCATGGGTGGATAAGGACTTTGATGTCAGGGTAGTCAGGAGTGTTTAAGCATACAGTAGGTTGTTTGTTTAAGAAACTGCTTAGTTCCTCTACTCTGTGTTAACTCTTGGTAACTTTATACTTTGTTATAATTTAAAAACTATTTTAAAAATTGGAAGAACAGAACAAGGAACTGATATATATGCTTTATGCAGATTCGCTGATAAAATGAATATATTGTCCTATAGAGAAAAACATTTGCATATATATAGGAAAATAAATTTATATACGGATATATATTTATACCTATTCCTATTTTTATTCTGAGCTATTTGAAAGCAAGTTGGAGCTGTCTTGACCCTTCATGCCTAAATATTTCAGTATGTAAGAGCAAGAATACGTATAATCATAGTATAGTTATCAGGTTCTGGAAATTAACATTAATATCAAACTTGTATTTAATCAACAACCCATATTAATTGCCGCAATAACATCCTTTGCAGTATTTTTTTCTTGCCATACAGAATCCAGTCCAGAATCACATATAGCATTTAGTTGTCATGTCTTTTTAATCTTCTTTAATCTAGAATACCTTTTCAACCTTTCTTTATCTTTTTGATCTTGGTATATCTGAGGAATCTCTCCATTACTCTTTAAAGGATGGTACCTTTACTTTTGTCCTCTAAACTTCTCTGACTTTTCTCATTACTAAGTTCCTGCTACACCTTTTAACAATGGACTCTTTGGCTCTCTTATCTCTGTTAATCTTTCTGATTTCCTTTTTGTTCCTTTCCTCCATTCTATAATCAGATTTTCTGCACTCCGTATAGAAAGTGAGGAAATTGTTCCTATCACTGTCCTGAAATACAATAGCTGGTTGCAAAACAGTCCAAGTGCTTACGTGGACGTAATTGTTTTCCTTTCTTCTTTTAATTGATTAAATAATTTGAAGACATCTCTTTAAAATTTAGGTGTTTTTCCATCCAGAAAACCTAGGCCAGTCTGTACAGCAGGCAAGATTTTTCTCTAACAACTAAACATTAGGCTGATTTGTAAATATTTCAGCAACTTGACACTTTGGAGATTTGCATTTCAAAAATTATTTAGGATCTGAATTCAATTAGGATAACTTCCTAAATCCAGTAAATGCAACCATCCAGACAGTCTCAATCTTCTTACTTCTCTACACGGAATAAGGCAAGGCTCCCAAGTTAGTTCCCATGAGTTTTCTCCTTGAGCAATTTCTCTTCTTGGAAACACTTGCGAGAAGGAGCAGCCCTATCTCACTGGGGCCCAGATGATCCATGCTTGGCATTCCTTATGCTCTCTCCATGGTATTTTCTTGAGACCAGTGGTAATTCTGGCGATTGGTTCTTGGCAATACACAAGATTCAACTCACCACTCCAAGATCAGTAAATAAGAGAATGATACATGGAGATAAACGCTTAATAATTACCCTTGTTTTTACAAAATTTGAGTGAGGTCAGGATGTTCAGAGTCATATTAAAAATTTCTCAGCATTCACTATAGTCTGTGTGAGAACTGGGACTCAGTGTTCTGAGAAAAGAGCCATGATTTCTGCCCAAGACCCAAACTTCCTGGATATTGGAGCATATTACTTTATTTCCTTTAATTTCTTCCTCTACAAAATGGGAATAATTATATCAGAGTTAATTTATGAAACTACCGTAAAAGTGATAGCCAAGTCTCAAGCATAGCATTCCATAAATATTAAATCAGGACAATGATAATTTGTGAGATTGATTGTGAACCTCTGACCCTGTTTCACACAAACAGTGGCTTACTGATAGAATGTATTCATTCACCTCCATTCATTTTCAGCAACCTCTATGAGAAATTATCATAAACAATGATCATAGGTTCTTGCTATCAAACAAGCTGGATTAAGCAGCATTATTCAGAACATAGTCTGGCATTATAATGAAATTGGCATTTGTGGTGGCTAATAAAAAAAACGAAGCTTATCGTATGAGCACTCCCCCCCTTTTTTTTTTTTTTGAGGCAGAATCTCACTCTGTCACCCAGGCTGGAGTGCAGTGGTGTGATGTCGGCTCACTGCAACCTTTGTCCCCTCAGTTCAAGCGATTCTGTTGCCTCAGCCTCCTAAGTAGCTGGGATTACAAGCACCTGCCACTAAGCCCAGCTACTTTTTTTGTTTTGTATTTTTAGTAGAGACAGGATTTCCCTATGTTGGCCAGGCTGGTCTCGAACTCCTGACCTCATGATTTGCTCACCTCGGCCTCCCAGAGTGCTGGGATTACAGGCGTGAGCCACCTCACCTAGCCATGAGCACTCTTAGAACATAGTGGAGCCTTGCCTGGGCTTGGTACATGTTGTCTCCCACTCCTCTTATCCCTCAAATACGTATGATTGCACTGCGCAGGGTGGGAGGAAACATATGTTCATGCCTGTCTCATACACACATACCACATACCAAACGTTGCCTTTCCTTCGGTCCCTCATTGCCTTTCCTTCCAACTGCCCTGCCGCCCACTTCTCTCTGCACCCCTCCTCCTGCATGCACATGCCAGCCTTCTCTAGTAACAGTGCTGTCCTGGACCTCCCATCGTCTCTCTCCACAACAAAACATATCCAGTTCTGGTCTTATCCCCACAGAGTCTACATCCAGATAACAGCCATCTGAACTGCTAAACCAATCTGTTCTAATGAGATCATGAACAATATTGACTTTCTATGTTTCCTCTTCTCTTGCCTTATTTCAGCAAAAACTTCTGGTTGTCAGTGTCTTCAAGTATCAGGGCAGAACCAGTGAGGAATACTTTTGGTGGTTGGAACTTTCTTTTGCCTTTAAATCATACTGTTGAGGTGGGAAGTCTGCAAGGGACTAGCTGTCAGACACTGTAGTTTTTTGCTAATTGAGAAAACATTCTGACTAAACTCAGTCCCTGAAATAGGGCCTCGAGTCCAATCATTTTTGGTGATAGAGAAGTTGAATTCAAGGCCAAAACAATGGAGAGTGATAGTGACTCCCTTTGTTCCTGAGGTCTCTGGTCTGGATATTTCTAGAAGATGCTTTACCACTTATCTGGGATAATCTTTATGTCTTACCAGAATACCACCTACCAAGCTCAACTACTACATCACCAAGATCTTCTGTTAGGTCAGAATAAATTGCTATTTTGATACTGTAGAAAAAAATGCCTAAGTGAAATCGCCAATTTGAACTGTCGAGGTTGCTGGAATTCCTATTTATGGTGTCCAAGATTAGTAAAAGTCATATTTGCAGGCTTAGAAGGTATATGATTTTTTTCATTCATTAATCTGTCCTTGTATGTATCATCTTCTTTCCTTTAATAATTCACCATTCCCTTCTCATTTTCCCTTGCATCTATTTTTCTTTTATCACTCCTTTACCCCTCCTTATGCTCCCTGAATTCCTTTTTTCCCTTTCCACAATCATCCTTTTTTCTTTTCAGGAATGTTTGCTGACATTTTTTTGACTCATTTCTCAGTTCTTTCATCTTTCAGTCCTGGCACTTCCTATCCATTTTTAAAAGCATCTTCTAAACTTTTGAGGATGAGGCACACTTTTCTCTGCCTCCCTGCAACAGCTGCCATTGAGACAGGAAATGAAACAATCGACCCTGTGCTGGCATGAGCTTCACCTTAGCATTAGCCACAGTGGAGCCACCACTGAACATACACATCCTAGAACAAAGTTGTCCTGATCAGCATCATGGTCCTGGAGGGCATTACTGCTTCACACTATAGTTACCTCCCTGCCTCTGTACACACATGTACAGACTCATATAGCTACACATGTATAGTTACTTCTTCTACATGGGATTTGATATGGACTTTAATTTGTAGTTTGCCTTTACAGAATTTAGTTGCAGTACTTTCAGATATGCTCCCTCAACTGTTCAGTTTTAATAAAACATAAATTAGTGGATGGGGACTTAAATTTGCCAATCCAGATAAACTGTACAGAGTCATTGTAATATGAGTTTCTAAATAAGAATTTGCTGGAATAAATATGATGCCTTGGGGAGATGTTGGCAATATCATCACCTAATTAAGGAGAAAGAAAGAGTGACACCACCTTTGGAAGGAATCTAAGATGCCATATAATTCTATTTTATTCTTGGGAAACCTTGATTACTATGACATAGGTGATCCAGATAAAACATTAATTTTAAGACCTTGAGGGAGGGAGAAATTGACTTGTTTCCAGTCCCAGAGCATATCGGTGGAGGAATCAAGACTTGATCCCTGTTCTTGGCAGTTTGCAATACAGATATTTGGAAATGTTTCTCCCCCTCAGAATGTTACCTTAAAGTTACTATGAACTTTATTCTAAAAAAAAAAATCTTCATGTGGTCTTAGATAGAGCATCTTTATGGTAGCTCTCTGACTACTCAAACAGTATTCATTGAGATGAACTCATTTGAAGGCATGTGGTAGAAAATAAACCACTTGGAACCACTTGATCTGATTTTGTTACCACCTCTACACATGACATAGCCTTTTTTTTTTCTAGTAACTCATTCTCATTAGGCTTGATGTATCCTAAACTTCTATTGAAAGGGGAATAGCAACTTTATTTTGAAGTGAGGCAAAAGTTCACTGCCCCGGAAATTATTAAGTGGTTTGTCTACTACTTACATTATGAGCAATCATTTACATACAGGCAATGACAATAGGAAGTTTCTCACAGCAAATGTACAGTATACTATAATTTAGATTTATTGGTTCATATTCATGTGCTTTTAAAAGTTTAGGGCAAAGTCAGGCAGACTGTACATGGCAAGATCTATGTTTACTCATTAGGCCACCCTAACAATTCCATGAGTATTAAAAATCATAAATACAGGAGTCAAAAACTTATTGATCATGTGGTTCAACTCCTTATAAGGGCACTGAGACCTTGAGAGAGTAAGTGAGGTCTTCTGACCCAGAGATTCTTGCACTCTTCTCTCTGCTGTCTAGTAAGAAGTTGTTGCAGAATAAATCAAACCAATTTTCTCTGATACCAGGAGGACTCGTTATTATTTTTCCAGAGTTGAGCAATTTCTTCCCCTCAATCTTTCTTAAAACCAAGGACTAACATTTGCTGGCAAAGGGTAGGATGAGATATACAGGATGTAGTTGTAGACAAGGGGTATTTCCTGCGCAAAGTTTACTGGCTTAATCAGAAATTGCATCCTTGATTTCATATTAAGTTGGGAGTTAAATCTTCCCACAACTTGGCATGTGGAGCCAGATATCCATGAAACACTTGATATCCATGAAAATGGGGAAGAGATAGAGATATTCTAGGAAAAGGAAGAACACAAATATTTTAGTGTTTAGCTTTTAAATGCCCAAAATCTGAAAAATCCGCAGAATTAGACTGTTTTTCAAGTCCAAAGAAAATCTTTACATTGTTCTATTTATAAACATAAATAGAACCATATGAAATTGCCTTTTCTGTAGGCCCAAAATAGTCGAACATTGGCAATTTCTTAAAGTTCAACCTAATATTATATAATAAAAATCGTGGGAAACTAGAATATGTATATACATTTCAAGTGACTATGGTTTTTGCTTTCATACTGGGTTCCTTAAAAATTAATTGGACTATTACAGGTCTTAGTTGACTACAGTGATTTGATATAGATTCTGGAAAATAGCAGTGAATGGATAAGCCATGCTTGTCTGTTCTTCACATTGCTCGGATCTGACCTCTATAACTACATGGTTTTAACTCCACCAAAGAATTATTTTTTTCAGGATAATCTCCTGCTATTGCAAGGAAGCCAGCTACCTACTTCAAAGGGAATCATCGTGCCGCTGTGTCTAGGCAGTTTGACTCACCTTCTGCTTTGCCTTTTAGGGCCCCTCTTTTTTTCTTTGCTTTCACACTGATGTGCTCCTAGAAATGCTCCATTGTCTCTTTGTTCCTACATGCTCCAACACTTCTGCTCAGCTAAATGACAGCTAATAGCAGTGGGATAGGCTGCCAGCTATTATAGGTGCTTTGTGTGGAGCCTATCTGACCTTTTTATTATATAAAAGTGTTAAGCCAATTATTAACGGAAGAGAAACTGAAAAGAAACCATATAAAGAAAAAAGTGGCAAAGCAAACCTACTTATAAATCAGCCGTCCTTTAATTATCTCGGAAACAAGAACTTCCTCATTATGAATGATGGAAGAAAGTAAAGTGGAAAGCTTTTCACCTGATGATAACCTTGTGTCAGCATCAATTACAGGTTTTCTGGATTAATGCATTGCAATGTTGATTTCAGGAGCTCAGACCAGACTTTAGTGGTCAAGAAAGCAGGTTAATCGTAGAGTGATACAGAAAAGCTCATTCAAATGTGGACTATGCTGAAAAGGGCATTACTATTTGGTAACTCAGGTCTTGATCTTAATTCAAACAGGTAATATAACCTCAGACAGCACAAGAGCTGACATGTATTTGAAAATGTCTAGATTTCACTTCTTAAGTACTTTTAAGTTTTCACCCCCAAAAGTCAAATTCCAAACTGTACGTTCTTTTATCGCTTTTCATTTCCTTTACTTATTCAATATATAGCAAAATTTTGTTTGAAAAATACCAGGCTTGTTTTGGCCCCCTGACCCCCTGAGCCTTCACCGAAAGCACTTGCTAAGCTGAATACGTTTTTGAGGTCTGGAAGTGTCTGGTTCACTTTCTTTTATTGTTATTTTTCCTTTGGGTGCACCTCTGCATTTCAAGATATATTATTATAAGTATTATCATTTCCAGGCCAAACACAGGCAAAAAGTTCTGGAGGAACAAAATTTTGCAGACTACAGATTTTTAGAAAAAATTGGATTAGCTGTGTATAAGCATCTAACTTTGGGGTGCTTAAAATAGAAAGTATCAAAATGTATCACTAGCCCAGATCCTCATCTGACTCAGATTCTTGAAGGTTGCTCTCCGTTAGCCTGCCAGAGAGCCCCATATTCTATTCAGTATTGGTTTCTTGGTTTTGTAAAATACAAGGGTCAATGTCTCTAAGGAAGCTGCTGTTTATTTGGTAAGCCTTACTAATCCTTTCCCATTATAACAAAAAGACAATACAGTTTATCAAAGAAGTAAAAACATACTATTGCCGGATATTTTCACATGCTAACTGGCACCAGAGTCTTGTACATTTTGTTTTCCTGAGATATCCAGGTTACATGAATAATACACTGGGAGGTTTGGGTGATTTCTCAAACATTATTTTTGGTAGTTACAGAAACCAAAACCGAGAGGAATGTATATGTTTGTGAACATTTAATTACATGCCTATGTGCACAGGAATGAAAAAATAATTTAATCAATACCTAAAAGCACCTTGTTAGGATGAAGCTAACTTGTGGTCTGTGCATTTTGAACCCGATCCTAATAAGCTTTTGAACCTTTTTGATACTGTCACTCAAAGATATTTTGTATTCTTTTCTTTTTCTATTTATCTGATTTGACTCCAATCCACTTTGTGGTGTTGGCTGGGTTTTTGGGTTGAGTCAAATTTTCCGTACAACACAAAACTCTTTTGCTCTCACTCTGAGAATGTTCCTTAAATCAAGAATAGAGCACTGAGGAAGGGCTTGTGTTAACCTGTCTGGAAAGCAAGTTTGTGTCTTCTTTTTCTTCTTCTTCTTTCTTCTCTTTTAATAAGACTAATAACTAGAGGTCTTAGTTGAAATAATGGAGATGTTGAAAGTGGATTTGAAAATGCATGGTAGCTGCCTAATCATGCTTGAACTTTTTAGTGGCTCACTTGCCTTGTGCTTTTTAATTGATGGGGCAGACATACCGAGTGTTTGGAGATGAACTGATACATGCCTGGATTTATGTGGCCCAGAGGCTAAGTTTGAACTTGCTAGCTAGAGGGAGAGCAGAGGGGTCACATTCAGCTGTGGTTGAGCTGAACTGCTGCAATGCAGTTCATACGGGGAGAAAAGTCATTTTCCAAAGGGCATTTGGCCTGCAGCAGAACCACAACTTTTAGTCCTCTGATATGCCAGATGCAGAACCAATGTAATTATCTGGATAAATCAAACCACAGATTGTTTCATACTCTAAGGTAACTATGAAATATACTGACAATAAGCCCATGCATTTTCTTTCTTTCCTTAAGCTTTCTGTCCCCCCAGACCTCACCTTCTCTTTCTTAAAAACTATACAATCTTCTTGTGGTTCCTTTCTTGTAGCCTCTTGGGAACATGTGAATTTGGCAAACTTTCTGCCCTTCTCTCCAAATAACACATAGTCCTCCTTAAAACAGTATTAAACTGACCGATCCCTATATTTTAATTTATTAATGTAGGAGAGGAGTAATGAGTAGAAAAGAATGAAAAGAAGAAAGCAGATTGATATTTATTGAGAAATAGCCATGAGTCAGGAATTTTGCTTGGTATTTTGTGAACATCATCTCATAAACTTCTGTAATATAATTAAGATATTGTACGTTAAAATCATTAGGAATAACAGGGAGTAATGTCAGCAACATTGAGTTCTCTGGCTCCATTCCTTGCCCGCAAAAGAAATCCAATTAGCAATTATCCACAGGCAAGAATTCCATTTTGAATGTCCCAGAGTGAGGCTGAGACACTCATTTGAAACATAGAATCTAAAAATGCCATAAGTGAATGGTAAGAGAATCAGTTTTCTTTGACTGCAGTCCCCCTTCCCCAGACGGGCATGGCACCACATGCAGAAAGTTCTCCTGGGTGCATAGTTTCTGCAGTGTGAGGGACGAATTGCAGGTGAACATTCAGCATCTATACTTTTCTGAGACCCTTTGCCGGCAGCTTGCTCCTGTCTCATCCTGTGAGAAATATTGGGAGTGCCAGCAGGGCTGGACTACCCAGGGTCAGTTGGAGCCAAGGAAGTTAGGTAAGGCTCCATAAGAACCAGGGCATGGACCTTGGAAGCTGCTCTGCATTCCAGCCAAAGAAGAGTAACTAGCCAACAGCATCATGCTGCAGGCAACACAGGACAGATTCTAAAACACAGTACCACCCAGCTGGGAAAGACAACCTGCAACCTGACCCAACTGTAGACAATAAGAGAGACCAGCCAGCAACCCCACCTGATGGAAGAGTCCAGCCAGTGGTCTTATCAGACCACAAAGCACAGCCAGCAATACCATTTAACCTCCACACAGGAAGTGACCTAGCTCAACTAGAGATCCCACTCCAAGGCCTGTCTGTTCAGGGTTGCAATTAGCCAGCACATACAGAATCCCAGGCTAGACTAAATAATAAAGATCTATCACCACCAAATAGCAGCTGCAAAGGCTGGAAGAGTTGGCCATCTCTTTATGCAGGCATCAATGTAAGGATACAAGAAATTATGATAAAGCCAAGGCAGGCAGATCACATGGTCAAGAGATCAAGACCATCCTGGCCAACATGGGGAAACCCCGTCGCTAATAAAAATTAAAAAATTAGCTGGGTGTGGTGGCACATGCCTGTAATCCTAGCTACTTGGGAGGCTGAGGTGCAAGAACTGCTTGAACCCAGGAGGTGGTGGTTGCAGTGAGCCGAGATTGTGCCACTGCACTCCAGCCTGGAAACAGAGCAAGACTCCATCTAAAAAAAAAAAAAAAATAGAAATCTTAGAGATATAAAACACAGAAATTGAACTGAAAAATTCAACAGAAAGCTTCAGTGGAGACTTGATCAAGCAGAAGAAAGAATCAGTGAGCTCAAAGACAGGACATCTGAAATTATCCAATCAGAGGAGCAAAAAGAAAAAAAGAATAAAAAAAGCTTACAGGATTTATGAGATAGCATCAAAAGAGCAAATATCTGTGTCTTTGGAGTTTAAGAGAGAAGAGAGAAAGACAAAGGAGTAGAAAGCTTATTTAAGGAAATAATAGCAGAAAACCTTCTAAACCTGAAGAAAGATACAAATATCCAGGTATAGGGAGGTTAACAGGAACCAATCAGATTCAATCTAAATAAGACTACCCCAACACATATTATAATCAAACCACCAAATATCAAAGACAAAGAATTCTGAAAGCAACAAGAGAAAGGAAGCAAATAACTTATGAGAGAATTTTAATATATTTAGCAGTAGACACTCAACAGAAACCTTACAGGCCAAGAGGAAGTGGGATGATATATTCAACACACTGAAAGAAGACAACCCTACCAACTGAAAGTACTGCAATTCCGTCCTTCATAAATGAAGGACATGTAAAGACTTTCTCAGACAAGCAAAAGCTGAGACCTATCTTACAAGAGATGCTAAAGGGAGTTCTTCACACTGAAAGAAAAAAATGCTATTGAGAAACACAAAAACATCTGAAAGTATAAACTCAATGGTAAAAGTAAGTACACTGATAATATTTGGAATTGTCTAATATTTTAATGGTGGCATGTAAATCACTTACATCTTTATTATAAAAGTTAAAGGACAGAATTATTAAAAATAATGATGACAATAATTTGCCAAGGAATATAAAATATAAAATGTTATAAACTGTAGCATAACAAACTCAAAATGTGGGGGTGGAGTGAAGTGTAGTATTTTGTTTTTGTTTTTGCAACCAAAGTTAATTTGTTATCAGCTTAAAGTAATGTGTTATAACCATAAGATGTTTTTTGTAAGCCTCATGGTAAGCACAAAGTAAAACGTATAATAGATACACAAAAAATAAAAAGCAAGAAATCAAAACAAACTACCGGAGAAAATCACTTAACCAAAAAGAAAGATAATAAAAGAGGAAAAAAGGAATAAAGAATCTACAAAACAATTAACAAAATGGCAATAGTATGTCCTTACATATCAATAATTACCTTGAATGTAGATTTTTTTTTTTAAAGACCTGACCATTTTTTGCCTAGAAGAGACTGAGACTCGGTTCACCTGTAAGGACACATATAGATTGAAAGTGAAGGGATGGAAGAAGATACTCCATGAAAACTCAAATCGAAAGAGGTCAGGAACAGTTACACTTAAATAAGATAAAATAGAATTTAAGTCAAAATTGTGAAAAGAGACAAAATTGGTCGTTATATTTTGATAAGATGATAAATTTAGCTAGAGGATATAACAATTATAGAAATACATGCACTCAACATCAGAGCATCTAAATAGATAAGGCAAATATTAATAGATCAGAAGAGAGAGATAGATTGCAATATAATTATAGTAGGCCACTTGAACACCCATTGTTTCAGCAATGGACAGATTATTTAGAAAATCAACAAGGAAACATCAAACTAAAACTATACATTAGGCCAAGTGAACGTAATAGTCACATACAAAACATTTCATCTGACAGCTGAAGAATACTCATTGCTCTCAACTGCGCGTGGAACTTTCTCCAAAATAGATTATACATTCAGCCACAAAATAAGTTTATAAAATTTTATGAAGAATGAAATCATATCAAGTATCTTTTCTAAATATAATAATATACAACTAGAAATAACAGGAAAGATTTTGGAAAAGTCACAAATACATAGAAATTATAAAATTTATTGAGACAAATAAAAACTGAAATATACCACATAAAAATCCATGGGACATAGCAAAAGCAATTCTCAGAGTGAAGTTTATAGTAGTAAACAGCTATATAAAAAAGAAGGCTCTCAACCAATGTAACATTGTATTTTAAGGAGCTAGAAAAATAAGACAAAACTGAGCCCAAAATTAGTAGAAGGAATGAAATAATAAAGATTAGAGCAGAAATAAATGAAATAGAGACTAGAAAAACAATGGAAAAGATCAAAATGAAGAGTTGTTTTTTTATTTTTATTTACTTTTTATTTTTTTGAGACTGGGTCTCACTCCCATCACCCAGGCTGGTGGCGTGATCATGATCACAGCTCACTGCAGCCTTGACTTCAGGTGATTCTCCCATCTCACCCTCACAAGTAGTTGGGACTATAGGCACATGCCACCACGCTTGTCTAATATTTTATTTTTTTAGTAGAGATGAGGTTTTCCGATGTTGGCCAGGCTGGTCTTGAACTCTTGGGCTCAAGTGATCCACCTGCCTTGGCCTCCCAAAGTGCTGGGACTACAGGTGTGAGCCACTGCCCCTGGCCAAGAGTTGGCTTTTTAAAAGATAAAATAAAAAAATCATTAGTTAGATAGAGAATAAAGAAGAGAAGATTCAAATAAAATCACAGATGTATAAAGATACATTACAATCAATACCACAGAAACAAAAAGGATCATTAGAGAATGTTATGAATAATTATATGCCAACAAATTGGAAAACCGTACAACCTACTAAGATTGAATTACAAAGAAATAGAAAAACCAAACAAACCAATAATGAGCAAGGAGATTGAATCAGTAATAAAAAGTCTCCCGTAGGCCGGGTGCAATGGCTCATGCTTGTAATCCCAGCACTTTGGGAGGCCGAGGCGGGTGGATCACCTGAGGTTGGGAGTTCAAGATCAGCCTGACCAATATGGAGTAACCCCCTCTCTGCTAAAAATACAAAATTAGCTGGGCATGTTAGCACATGCCTGTAATCCCAGCTACTCGGGAGACTGAGGCAGGAGAATCACTTGAACTTGAGTGGCAGAGGTTGAGGTGAGCCAAGATTGTGCCATTGCACTCTAACCTGGGCAACAAGTGCAAAATTCTGTCACCAAAAAAAAAAAAAAAAAAGTTTCCCATCAAACAAAAGCCCAGAACCCTATGGCCTCACTGTTGAATTCTACCAAAAATTTAAAAAAGATCTAATATCAATTCTTTCCAAACTCTTTTGAAAAATTAAAGAAGAGAGACTATTTCTCAACTAATTTTACAAGGCCAGCATTACCCCGATATTAATACTAGACAAAGATTCAGCAATAACAACAAAACTACAAGCCAATATTTCTGATAAACAGAGATGCAAAAGAGCCTACCAAATACTAGCAAACTGAATTCAATTGCACATTAAAAAGATTATTCACCATGGTTTAGATTCATCCCAGGAATGTAAGGATGGTTCAACTTACATGAATCAATAAATGTAGTAAGTCACATTAATAAAATAAAGGACCAAAACCATATGATCACTTTGATAGATGCAGAAAAAAACATCTGACACAATTCAACATCCCTTTAAAATAAAAACTTTAAACAAATTAGACACAGAAGGAATGTATTATAAAATAATAGAGACCATATATGACAAATGCACAGTTAACATCATACTGAATGGAAAAAAGTTTACAGCTTCAGCTTTTCTGGAACAAGACAAAGATGCCCACCATCCACTTCTATCCAACATCATACTGAAAGTCCTCACCGTCAGAGTTAGAAAAGAGAAAGAAATAAAAGAAATACAGATTGGAAATGAAGAAGTTAAATTGTCCCCATTTGCAGATGACATGATGTTACATATTGCAAACCCTAAAGACTCCACCAAAAAACTATGAGAACTAAAAAATTCAGTAAAGGTGCAGGATTAGCATTTCAATATACTAACAGTGTCAGATCTGAAAAAGAAATAAAGAAAACAATCCCATTTCCAATAGCTAAAAAGAAAGTTTAATACTATGAATAAATGTATCCAAGGAAGTGAAATATCAAGCTAACATCACACTCAATGATGAAAAACTGGAAGATTTCCCTCCAAGATCAGACACAAGGCTAGGATGCTCATTCATATTGTTTCTATTCAACATAGTACTGAACCCTAGCCAGAGCAATTAAGCAAGAAAAAGAAAAGAAAGGTATCCAAATAGGAAGGGAGGAATTAAAACTATGTTGCTGATGACATGATCTTATAGGATAGAAAATCCTAAGAACGCCACAAGAAAACTGTTAGAAATAATAAACAAATATAGTAAGAGTGCGAGACACACAATCAACATACAAAAATCCGTTGTGCTCTATACATGAACAATGAACTATCCAAAAGGGAAATTGAGAAACAATGCTATTTACAAGTGTATCAAAAAGAATAAAATATTTGGCAATAAACTTAACCAAGGTGGTAAAATACTTGAAAACTACAAATTATTGATGAAAGGAAGGTAAATATATACAAATAAATGGAAATATATCTCGTGTTCTTGGATCGGAAGACTTAATATTGTGAAAATGTTCATAAACTAAAGTAATCAGAATCAATACAATTTCTTTCAAAATTCCAATGACATATATTTTACAGAAAAAAATACTAAAATGTACATGAAACAACAAAAGACACCAAATAGCCAAAGCAATCTTGAGAAAAAAAGAAGAAAGCTGAAAGCATTACATTTTCTGATTTCAAAATATATTACAAAGATACAGTAATTAAAACACTATGTTACTGACACAATCTTTAACAAGGGTGCCATGGGGTACACAATGGAGAAAGAATAGTGTCTTCAACAAGTGTTGCAGAAACAAGATATCCACATGCAAAAGAAAGAAACTGGTCCCTTAACACACATCATACACAAATATCAATTGAAAAATATTACATGTTTAAATGTGAGACCTGAAATTGAATAACTCCTGGGAGAAAACATAGGACAAAATCTTATAAATTGGGCTCAACAATATTTCTTGGATATCACACCAATTATCACAAGCAACAAAAGAAAACAGGCAAGTGGCATTATATCAAACTAAAAACCTTCTGCATTGCCAAAGAATCAATAGTCAAAAGGCAACCTACAGAATGGGAGAAAAATATTTGCAAATTATATATCTGATAAGAGGTTAATTTCCAAAACAAATAAAGACCTCCTACAACTCAGTGGCAACAAAACAAGTAACCCAATTTTAATAATGGACAAAGGATCTGAAGAGACATTTCTTCACAGAAGACATGCAAACAACCAACAGACACATATCAAAATACTCAGCATCACTATCATCAGGGAAATGCAAATCAAAACTATAATAAGATATCACTTCATACCTGTTAGGGTGGCTATTACTAAAAAAAATCAAAAGGTAACGAGTGTTGGAGAAGATGTTGAGAAATTGGAACCCTTGTACACTGTCAGTAGGAATGCAAAACGGGGTGCAGCTGCTATGAAAAACAAGACAGAGATTCCTCAAACAATTAAAAATAAAACTACTATATAATCCAGGAATCACACCTCTGGCTATATACCCAAAAGAACTGAAATGAGAACCTTGAATCTGCACCTTCTGATTCACTGCAACAGCATTCGTAATAGCCAAGATATGGAAACAACCTAAATATCCACCAACACATGAATGAATAAAGAAAATGTGGTATGTAAATACAAAAAATATTATTCAGCCTTTAAAAAGAAGGAACCATGTCATCTGTGACAACATGGATAAAGCTGGAGAACATATGCTCTGTGAAATAAGCCAGTCACAGAAGGACAAGTACTGCCTGATTTCACTTATACAGGGCATCTAAAATAGTTAAACTCATGGAAACAAAGAGTAGAATGGTGGTTGCCAGGGACTGGGAGGGAAAGAAAAATGGGGAGTTGTTGTTCAGTGAGTATATAGTTTCACTTATTCAAGGTAAGTTTTAGAAATCTGCTGTACAGCTTGGTGCCTATAGTTTACAATACTGTATTGTACACTTAAAATTTTGTCCAGAGGACGGATCTCATGTTAAATGTTCTTACCACAAACAAACAAACCAAAAACACTAATCTAGTGGGTTATGGAAGGCTCTCGAGGACATAGTTGTAAGGGTTGAAGTTTAGTTCCTGGAAGCACGAAGAAGTAGCCCATTGACTCTTATATATTTTCGTGTGTGTAACTTGGGGATGATTCTTGTTAAGGAAACCATTTGGAGAAGCAGTCAACTAAGAGTAATATGAAATAAAAAATTTATTCTAGGAATCAGACTCCACACAATTGTGAGAGCAGCTGGGAAAGTTCTGGTCCAGAAGGGAGCATGGGAAAACTACTTAGTTACTTAAGTCACTAAGCATTCCTCCTAAAGCACTGGCAGCGGTGGACCTCTTTTTTAGTGATAACAAGGGTTAAAGAGAGCAACTTGTTCTTCATCTTGGACCAATAAAAAGTTCCCTGAGACAGTAGGTTTAGATATGTAAAAAGCAACATAATTAAAGTACAATGAAATACAATAAAATACACCAGTTTTAGTCTACAGTTTAATGACTTTTGGCAAATATATATACACTTGAGTAACTACCACCACAGCCAAAATAGAAAACATTTCTATCACCCTAAAAAGTTCTTTTCTTTTCCTTTGCACTTGATCATTCCCCACTCTTGGGCTCAGGCAACTATAGTCTTTCAGTCTCTATAAATTAGTTTCCCACATTTTAGAATTTCACATATGTGGAATCATACACTGTAGGGCTGTAGGGCCCCACAGGGTTGTGGGGTGTCCCTTATGCTGTGCTGAGGTGCAGGATCCGAGAAGTAAAGTGACAGGACACTGAAGAACTGGTGAAAAGCATCTGGACTTGGGGGGCCACGCCACCTGTGAGTGGAGATCAGCGGGGGCCCCAAATGCCCAGAAGCATCTGTATTTATTAGGTACAAGCAGGGGGCAGGTTCATGAGTGAGGACATCATCTATAGGCTTAGTAATAGGGCATACATAATCATGTGAGTCACAACCAGGGGGCTACCCCATTATGTCACTTGGGCAGAGAGGTGGGCCGTGTGCAGTAGGGGGCTGTGCCATGCGCAGTAGTAGAGGGTTGTGTACAGAAAAGAGGTCCACCCCCATTAGGTCACCGAGGCAAGGAGGTGGGCTGTGTGCAACAGGTGTCATGGACAGCACTTCTTATCTGGGGGCTGGAGACTTCAAAGGATTTCTAATAGAAGGATACTGTAAGCCAATGCAGTGGGAGCTGACAGACCTGTGCTCTTCTCTTAAGATATTTATGGGAGGATGATTTGAGCTAGCACAGAAGCGAGA
>CAUYLG010023991.1:0-54347 GCA_963573385.1 Cacajao melanocephalus
AGCATCTGGAACTAAATTGCTTAGGTTCAAATCTCAGCTTTGCCACTTAGTTTCTCATGGTAGGCATGTAGCTTAAACTTTCTGTGCCTCAGTTCCTTCATTTAAAAAATGGGGGCCAGGCACAGAGGCTCAAGCTTGCAATCCTAACCTCTTGGGATGCCGAGGTGGGTGTATTGACTGAGCTCAGGAGTTTAAGACCAGCCTGGGGAACGTGGCAAAAACCCACCTCTACTAAAAATCAAAAAAAAAAAAAAAAAAAAAAAAAGCTGAGTGTTGTGGTGCACCTGTAGTCCAGATACTTGGGAGGCTGAGGCATGAAAATTGATCACTTGAATCCCGTTTTCAGTGAAGTGAGATCACATCACTTCACTCCAGCCTAGGTGACAGAGCAAGACTCTGTCTCCAAAAAAAAAGAGGGTGGGTTAGTGGGGGGATCAAAATGAAATTTCTGTCATATGTGTGTTGTTTGTTTTAGTACTAAATGCCTTTAGAGTTTGTATATGTAAAACCCTTTCATGATGCCTAATACAAAAAGGAATAGTTATCATTAATTTTCAGGTCAATTTATTTAACTGAAATAATTATGTATACTGTATCAATGTACAAATATTGGTTTTTATTGGGTGAAGTATAACTTAAGAAATTAAATGACACAGTTATATTTGATTTTATTTTAAAGCATAAAAATAGCCAAATGTAACTATATTAAACTATATTGTATAATTTTAATTATATATTAAAACTATATTCCACAGAATATAGTTTCATCCTTAGTTGGAAAAGATTAGTTTTCATATATAACTGATGGCGGCAGCAGCTACAAAGACTCTGCTGCAGCAGGGGAGGTGCCACCTGGTCGCCAGCTAGAGTGGGAACAGACAGGAGCCCCATCCCCTATCAGGTTGGTGGGCAGGAGTCCCTCTCTCAAGAACGCAGCTGCAGCCATCCAGCCCTGGCTCCACACCTGGGGTCCTGTGCTCTCAGGGTCCTGGGAAGCCTCCCTGCGGCACAGGCTCAGAAGTGCCTGCTTCTACTCCTTTGCCTTTCCCCACTCCTGAAGCCTGCTTCTGGCAGAGCAAAGTTGTGGCCGAGCCCTGGGCGCTGTCACAACCAGCTGGGAGTGTGTGCGTGTGTGCTAGGGGTGGCACTGACATGCCAGCCCCCTGCCACCTTGGCCCACTCCAGACTTTGGGCACTCACGAGCATGGGAGTCAGGCCAAGGAGGTGCTAAGGGTGGCTCGGCAGGGGCCTACAGGCCTCCTCATCAGGAACAGCCTGGGTACTTTTAACGGCATGTCTATGGTAGCAGGGGACCGTCAGACTCCTGGGCAGAAAGGGACAGGTCCCTGGTGAAACCTCAGCTTCAAGCCAGGGATGGCCTGAGGCCTTGGGGCCAGGCCGCTTTTCCCAGACCCGCCCATGGCCACCCCAGGACCAATCAGCATGCACCTCCTCTCTTCTGAGCCCATAGAAACCCTGGACATAGTCAGAGAGGCGTGGGGACCACCAGCTGCAGAAGGAGCTACCCACTTCAAGTCTTCCTGACTTGCTGGGCTGACCTGCCTGTGGAAAGGAGCTACCCACTGCGGGTCTCCTGACAGCTGTTCCATTCCTCAATGAAGCTCCTCTCTGCCTTACTCTCCAGTTGTCCCTGTACCTCATTCTTCCTGGATGCAGGACAAGAACTTGGGACCTGGCAAATGGCGGGACTGAAAGAGCTGTAACACAAACAGGGCTGAAACAACCCCACTGCTCACCAGGTTGCATGCAAGGAGAGAGAAGAGCTACGCCCTTTTAGGGTTCCCAGATCTCGGAGCTCCATGATCCAGGGCTGTGACTCCCTCTTTGGGTCTCTGTGGTTCCCAGCATCACCAGCCTTCCAGGAACCACCGGGTCCCGCCTTGTCCAGACCCAGTGCCGGCAGTGAAAGCTGCCTGCCGTACATCTGTTAGCCTCAGTCTCTTATGGAGCTAGCACCTGTGTTGGTGCCTGGAGCTGCCCACCTGCCACAGCAGCTGGCGAGCCTGGCTGTGTGCAGCGGATGGACCCCGCATTTGCTCACCCATGCACCTTTAGCCACTTCGTGCCTGGCATTCTTTTAGCAGGTGTGGGATCTGGGCCGGTGCCACAAGCCAAGTGCAGCCTGCCAGACCGAGTAATCAGCACAAGCCCAGCAGCCCGAGCAAAACCCTGGACAAAAGTACCAATAGCCACAGAGTTTTCCAGTTGGAGAAGTGACACCCCAAGGATCTCGTGACGTGACTGCATGTATTCTCAGAAATATGGAACATATTTTTTCAGATATGGCTAAGCAAACCAGGAAACGAAATAAGAACATAATTAACACATTTTATTCTCAAAGTTCTGAGTTATCAGCAGACAACATGCATAGTTGAAAATATCCTCATTCAAATAAATAAATACACTAATAAATACATCATTGTGTCTGACAGTACTCTCAACCTTTGAAAATGTAGGATTTAAATGCAACACATTAAGAAAATGCTTTATTTTCCTATATCCCAGCCTATTGAAGTATCTGGAACACTTGAAAGTAACATTTCTTCGTGCAAATATATTAATTGATTTATGTATACAGTTGTCTCTTATAAGATATACACACATCCCATCTTCATGAGGACACTGAAGAGATCAGATCAGTGAGGTAACCGTGCTCTGTAATCTCTTGGTTGTGCTCTAAATGTGCACTTTGCTTGTCATTACAAATATCAGCACCTCTCTGGAGGGGTATAGGTGTCTCATTTTCTTCAATCTCATTTTTTTTTCTATAAACCTCCAGCTTTTAGTCTTTTTCAAACAGATTATAACCTCTCATTACCCTTGTTGGTTACAATCAACCACAGATGTCATGGTTACTTAACCTTTTTGTTAAAATATTCCTGTCATAATATTTGGTAATTTTTATATTCATGTTGACAATGGGAGGATATCACAGCCTCTGAGTTCCTTAATCATTTTAGGGAGTTCTTCTCTACGCTACCTCAGCAGTGACTTTATTATTACCAAGAATAGTACCCACAGGTTATTCTCAGTTTCCAGCACCCCACGTTCCTACCAACTACCTTCCAATTTCTCTCTGAAAATACCCTGGCTACAATTTTTTTTTAACTTAATAGATTTGAAATGATGTTTTATTTTCTTCATTTCTATACACATTTTATTATTTTTGGTTACTACTGAGGACTTCTAGACCATTGTTGTATAGCAGTGGTGTGAGAGGATATCCTTGCTTTGCTCCAGATCTTAAAATTCCATCTCTTATTTAACACACTACAAATATCTTTCTTTCATACAATTGCACTGAAACTACTAATCGAGATAAGCCGTGAAACACATGTTGTTTATATGTTTTCATTCTTTTTTTTTTAATAGCAGTTTTAGGATCACATCAAAATCCACAGAAAGGTAGAGAGATATTCCATATAACCCTACCCCTACACATCCATAGCCTCACCAATAATCAATATCCCCCCACTGTAGTGGTGCATTTGTTGTAACTGATGAGCCAATACTGACACATCATAATCACCCAAAGTCAGTGGTTTACTTAAGGATTCACTGTTAGTGTTGTACAGTCTATGGGTTTAGACAAATGCATAATCATGTCTATTCATAATTACGGTATTTCCACTGTCCTAAAATTTCTCTGTGCTCTGCCTACTCATCACTCCCCTCCCAACCTCTGGTGACTAATTACTGATCCTTTTACTAAATCTATGGTTTTATCTTTTTCATAATGTTATGTAGTTGGAATCATACAGTGAGTAGCCTTTTCAGATTAGCTTCTTTCACTAAATTTACATTTAAGGTCTCTCCATGTTTTTTCACCACTTTGATAGCTTATTTTTTTAAGCAATGAGCAATATTCAATTTTCTGAATGTACCATAGTTTAATTATTTAAGTGGTTAGTACTCAGATCTTTTACCTGACCTATTTGTAACACTTGAATCCATTAATGACATTTTCCTGTGTCTCTGCAATATTAAATACTGCTAAATTTATTATTTTCTTATGAGCATTTTTAAAAATTTTTTCTTTAGTGTTTCATCCTTATCTATTCAAATTTTAAATTTCAATTGCCTCACAGCTCAAGCCTCAGAAATCTTTTATTTATTATTTGGACCTGTTTCTTATGTTTTTCTCTTATACCTTCATAGCTTCCATAGCATGTATATACCATCAAGTTATATAAGAAACATATTTCTTAAATAATAAATAAAAGAATCCTGAGGCTTGAACCCCGGATATACATTTCTTATATCTTTCTATAAGACCTATATTTCTTGTATATAAGAAATATATGTAAGAAATATATATAAGGAATATGTTTCTTATATTTCATATATAAGAACATAATATATATGTAATATAACTTTATGTGTGTGTGTACACACACACACACACGCATACACACACAGAACACAGATCTGTCTACCAGAGTACAGATTCATATATCTAAATGTGCATGACACATTTTCTTGGATTTCTAATAGGTATATCAAATTTAGAAATTCAAAATTAATCCTTTCTAAACTGTTTTGCCTTCTTCCCTACCTGAGGAATCAGCAATTCCACTATTTCCAAGTTTCTCAGATCAACCACCTCAAAGTCATTTTTTAATGCTTTCCTTCTAACATGCCTCATAGTAGATTCTATAGCAAATTCCATTTATTTTACCTTCAAAACATACCAGAAGTGAATGCCTCTCAACACATCTGTTTCAATCCCATCAATCCCAATCAAGACACCATTATCTCTACCAGATTATCTCACAGCCAGCAAGCTGCTATTTATGCTTCTGCTTTTGATTCCTCTTCCCAATCCACTTCAAACGTAATAGAGAGATTATATTGAGTCATGCTTCTCTCCTCATCACTCAAATGGCTGTGTATATTTTTTTTCTTATTGAAATTTTTAAAATTGAAATCCTCACTAAAGATTTTCAGGTAGTCTGGTCTCTCTTCCAAGAGTCTGACTTTATTTCTTACACCTTTTTCCTTTGCTCCCTCTGATCCAGGCAACTGAACCTTGTTTGTATTCTTCTAATCTGGCAAATACATGACAGTCTTAGTTCTTTGGACTTGCTGTTCCTGAGTCTTAAGCATTCTTCTCCCTGATACACTATAGTGCAGGTTCTCGTATCCTTCAGGTGTCTTTTCAAATATTCCCTTATCTTTAAGGTGTTCCCTGACCATTCTCTTTAAAATAGTAATCCTTCATTTTAGGTTACTTTTTAATTATGTTTAATATTCTTGATAAATATATAATTTGAAATGCTGTTTTTGAAATTTTCCTCCTTTATCATAATTGTAGCTAAGTAGGATATCTTTTTGCTTATTTGCTCACTACTATGTTTCCAATATATTATAGTTTTCATGGCCCAATAAAAGAACCCAAGAAATATATATGAATGAATACATGATTGAAAGCGAAACATTTCCTTTTTTTTTTTTTTTTTTTACTTTAAGTTCTGAGGTATATATGCAGATATTGCAGGATGGTTACATAGATATACACAGGCCATGGCAGTTTGTTGTCTCCATTCCCCCACCACCTTCATTAGGTATTCCTCCCAATGTTATCCCTTCCCAATCTCCCCACACCCTCCTATCCCTCCCCTGGGTCCCCACCCTCCAATAGACCCCAGTGTGTGATGTTCCCCTCCTTGTGTCTATGTGTTCTCATTGTTCAATATCCACTTAGAGTGAAAACATGCAGTGTTTGGTTTTCTGTTCTTGTGTTAGTTTGCTAAGAATGATGGTTTCCAGATTCATCCATGTCCCTCCAAAGGAAATGATTCCATCCTTTTTATCGCTGCAAAGTATTCCAGGGTGTATATGTGCCACATTTTCGTCCACCTGCCTCAGCCTCCCAAAGAGCTGAGATTACAGGTATGAGCCACTGTGCCCAGCCTGTGTCCTTTATTTCTAATGGAAAGTATATTTTTAGAATATTTAATCATTATAAAGTAAGGAAAATCTATCATTTGCAAGAAATACATAAATGTATGATAAACACACTCATCTGAAATGCTTTAAGTTTTAGAAAAGGCATTTGAAATTACATATTTTACTTTCAAGAAGAGAATATTGAAGATCATTGTAATCTTATACTAATATCAATTTAGCCAAACTTTTATGTTGACGAGGGCATATATGGCAAAATAATTTTATTTTCACTTTGACAGCAACCGCATTAAAACAAAATAACTACAAGCCTGGCACAATCGTTCACTCCTATAATCCCAGCACTTTGGGAGGCCGAGGCAGGTGGATCACGAGGTGAGGATTTCAAGACCAGTCTGGTCAACATGGCGAACCCCCATCTCTACTAAAATAAAAAAGAAAAATTAGCTGGACATGGTGGTGTGCGCCCTTAGTCCCAGATACTCGGGAGGCTGAGGCAAGGGAATCACTTGATCCTGGGAGGCGGAGGTTGCAGTGAGCTGAGATCACACCACTGCACTCCAGCATGGGGACAGAGCCAGACTCCGTCTAAACAAAACAAAACAAAACAAAACAAAACAAAAATAACTAAAGATAACTACATGAGGTGAGAAATATGTTAATTAGCTTGACTGTGTTAATTAATAATTTTACAAAGTATATGTATATCAAAACGTGTTATGCAACTTGAATATAGATAATTTTTATTTATGAATCATATGTTAGTAAAGCTGAAAATGTAAAACTTAAAAGCTTCTATAGAAATAATGAAACAAAAATACAAGTTACTACTAATGCTTAAAGGTAGAAATTACTATGTCAAGGTACAGAAACCAAAACTACTGAAAATTTTATCAAAAACCTCATATCTTTCTGTTGTATAAATTTTCAGTCACTGTTACTTAATATGTTTGAGTGGTTAGTTATTGTATATTCCTTCAATCAAAATGAAACTCACAAGCCAATTAAAAGCATAGATTATTCGTCAAATTAAAAATGCCTATGATAATATAAATGTGTTCAGACTCAAGATATATACTGTCCAAAGATAATCTGAAGATATCAACACTTGATACAGCAATAGAATATTTGGAATGTTATATATATATATATATTTGAATGTTATGTTTTTTCCAAATGAAAAGCACCAGAATATAGATTTTCTACTTCAGATCAAAAGCAATTGCCTCATTAAACTTTCTACAATAATGTTACCTTTTAGTATCTATATTATTTCCCCAAATCCAAAACACTTTATAAACACTAGATTAAGAACTTTTGATACTTTTTAGGTCTTTGTCTATTAGGAAACTTTGTATTTCTGAAATGACATTAAAATTATGCTCTGCTGAATAATTTTTTTATGGTAGACTAATGTCATGTTTCTAACCCTGTGTAAGAATATTATATTAAGAATAGTAATGTGATTTTAGAATTTAAAAAGATAAATAATCAACATTAGAAGACATTTGTAAGTATGGTTCATATATAGTCTTGAAAAAATATCTTGTAAATTTTTTTTTATTTTAAGAAATTATTTGGAGCATAATATAAAATATCTTATAAATTACTTAACTGAATTTGGATCCTTGGGTCGAATGCCAATATATGGTTTATGAAAATACTTCTCTTATCCATCAGTAATAGACTCATAGCATCTATTACCTACTTGTAGAAAGTACACCCTAGGATATGGCACCTGTTATCTTGAATGACATTTCTTATTTTCTCAATAATTACATTTGAACATCATATTTGCATAAGTGTCTTGATGCCTTCTTCAGTAATCATAAGGTTTATATTGTTGTCCTGTTCAAATTGTTTTTTATCTTTATTCAGAAAATTAAAAACTTTATTTCACAAATTAAACTGTTAAAGAAAGACAATGGGATATTTTCTCCTTGCTGAATAACAAACTATTAAGATATAATTTCCTCAAATATTATTGAAAGCCATTTAAAAATCTTTAAATTTCATAAATAAATGAAGGCATAAGCAGTGTTATTTTATTTTTTAGTGTTTAGCATATTGCCAAATAACATTTTGTTCTTGTTAGTGAAATAGAATCCATGGTGTTGACATTGTTATTATGAATGCCTTCTTTCAAGTGTTATATGTTCATTTATTTCAAGAGAAAATAAATAAATTCTTATATGGAATGCAATATGGCATAACACCTTTTATGCTACCTCTCAATGTAGTTTTCTTTTCTTATTAGATTCTAGAAAAGAAAGGCACATTTAGAGACACCATATTACTATTAGATATAACAATAGATTAACATATAATAATTAATATAGTAGTGTCTGAATGAGTCTTTAGAGTGTGTCTCTTTTCCTTGGAATATCTCTTATTGTGTTGCTAACCCTTCTTGAGAAATCAAAAATTGGGGTGTTCAAATGGTGTTTCAATCAAATTAGGTCATCTTCTGATCTTTAGTTCTAATAATAAAAGAAAAGCAATTTTAAATCTTGTCACATAAAAATAAAGTTTTACATCTTAGTATTATACTTTAAGTTCTGGGGTAGCTGTGCAGAATATGAAGGTTTGTTACATAAGTGTACACGTGCCATGGTGGTTTGCTGTATCCATCACCCCATCATCTACATTAGATATTTCTCCAAAGGCTATCCCTGCCTTATGTCCCCACACCCTGCTATCTCTCCCATAGCTCCCCACCTACTTTAATAATATCTATAACTGTTTTATGTTAGACAATTTGAAAATGAGGGTATCTAACTGAAACCTTAAAACAGGACATTTTATACTCCAATCCAAGATAAAATTATGAAGGTTCAAATTATGTTAAAAATTTTCTCAAGGTCATACAGCTCAATTTCATGATTTGAACTCTGATTAGTATTACTTTATAGTTTTTACTACTTTCAACATTACACTGAATCATTTATTCTTTTTAAATTACAAATATGTCAAAATATCATTTGTTACATTTTATGTGCATAATATATTGAGCTTTGTCACAATAAACCTGAATGTAAGAAATTATTCTTATTTTTCAAATTGTGTAAAGTAATATTCAAAAAGGTTATGCAAATTGCAAAGAATCATACTTTGATAAATAATAAGTTATTTCTGATCCTGCCACAAAAGTTATTTGTTCTGTTCCTCACTTTCTGTCAAAATATGTATCAAAAATGTAAAGTTACTTTCTGATTTGTAGTGTTCTGGTGATCCAAATGATTTACACTGTAAGAAGTTTTCAAGAAATGGAAAATGTTGATATTCTTTTGTCTTCAGTGGTTAAATAGTGAAGATTTATCAACTTACCTTAATAAGTATTTACAGATATTACTATGGTCTAATGTAATTTTACAGAGGCTTCATGTTCTTTTTCATGAAGTTTGCTTGAAGGCCAAAATAGCTTAAAGGAACAAAAAGAAACTTCTGACTGCTCTACCATGTTGTGTTAGTCAGGGTTCTCCAGAGAAACATTAAAAATAGCTATATATAGACAGAGAGATGTAAGAGGAGATTTATTATGAGAAGCGGCTCACATGATTACGGAAGCCAAGGATTTCCAAGTGTTCTAGGTTTGAAAGCTGGAGACCCAGGAAAAAGAGTGATGTCATTCAGTAAAAGCCTAAAAAAGAGTGGCAGCTGGTATAAGTTCTGGAGTCTAAAGGTCCCAGCACCAGAAGCTCTGATGTTCAAAATTAGAAAATGATGAATATTTCAGCTTAAGGAGGAAGAGAGAGAGAGACAGAGACAGAGACAGGGACAGAGACAGAGATAGAGATAGAGAATATGTTCTCCCCTCATCTTTTTGCTTTATTCAGGCAGTCAACGGAATAGATAATGTCTGCTCACATTGGAAAAGACAGATTCTTAGTCTACTGATTCAAATGATAATCTTTTCAGAAAACACTCTTGCAGACACATCAGAAATATTTTACCAGCTAGCTGTGTATCCCTTAGCCAAATCAAGTTGACACTTAAAACTAACTGTCAAACATGTCATTGATAAATTACTGGGTTATATTTTAATTCTAAGTTTAACTATTCACAGAAATTATTCAGAGTGAGTAAATTAATAAATAATTAAGTGAGCTTTATCAGTGTACATTATCAATATTTATGCTAATACCTACTACTAAAAAGGATGCAGGCATAATTGTAGGTGTTATATTAATCTCGAGTATGATATCTTACATAAAGTTTAAAACTGATTCTAATATCCCTTTATATTTTAATAATAGATAATATATCAAATAGATTTTTATGACTAAGTTAAAAAAGTTTCTAATTCATATGTACGAATTGGAGAGATATGACTTAAAAAGCAATAGGTTATCAAAAGAAATGTTTGCATTTTCTTATATTAACCATATATATAAATCATATATACATATATAATTCCTTTATTGTAAAATGCATCACTGAATATTTCTTATGATAAAATTCAAAATTTCAAACCATTGTCTGACTGTTAATTACAGAATGACACTATGTAGTATTTCAGCTAATCATAGCGAATTAAAAGATTATAGATCAAAATCAAAGTGTCTATATCCTAAATAACGCTTTTATTAGTATTATTTTTGTATGTCATTGTTAGGAAAATGTTATATTAAAAAATGACTTAATTAAATTTAAAAATATGTAAACAAGAAAAAAATATTTCATTTATATTAACCCTATAATTGCAAGTAGATTTTATAACCCACCTCATAGTTTTCAATATGACATTCATTTCATGGTTGTGTGAACTTGTAACTCGGTAACTTGGCCTCTTATAATCTGTAAATCTTTGGGGCTTGGAAGGCCAGAAATATTAAAATTTACATTTCATTATTGAGCATATTTTCACATGTCAGATATTATACTGTTTTAAAATTATAGCATTTTAAATGTAATTTACTTTGTATATTTGTAAAAAATGATATTAGGTCTTTATATTTCAGATTTTGTTTGTTTCTATTGACATGTTGACAAGAGGCAGAGAGGTAAAGATAAATAAAGGAACTTAAGATAAAATAGTGACGAGAAATTTTGTGCATGTAATGAGTGGGAACTGTGGCATTTTCAAGCTTGGTAAACGGTCTTTGATAGCCCATATTTGATAGCAAATTTTAATGCACTTGATTATTAATGGTCTCATTGATCTATGGAGAAAAAGTACAGAGTTCATAGCTTATCTAATCTTTCTCTGAACCCATTCCAGGCTACTATTCCTTAAGGAAATGATATTTTTAACTTCAGAATGAGCAGGTCTCAATTATCTACTACCATTAAGAAAGCACTGACTGGAATATGATGATTTTTGTTTGATTTAAACCCTTATAACTGATATGATGTAACATTTTTATTAACTGTATTACTTCACCAGCGTAATCTTCAGAATACTGTGAAAACATATTATAGTTAAGTACTGGAGTGTGCTTAACAAGATCCTTCAAATGTTCTTCTTCTATATGCTTAAAGACAAGAAAGAAAAAAAATCATTTCAACTAATATGTAAGAGATGAAGGTGACCTCAATAAGTTGTAAAAATTCTACTTCAAACTTTTACATGGAGTTGTTTCTGAATTATTCAAATGAGACCTTCCCACCTGCACCCCATTTTTTAGACAATCCAGACCATCAACTTTTGGTATTCAGATGGCTTTTTCTCTAGGGACAGAGGTATTATTGGTTTCCTAAGAGACACATATCCTTCATACATTTCATGTTAATGAGTAGGGTAAGTCCAGTGGAATCATTTTAGAAAGAGACAAATTTTTATAAAAATTGAAGCATTAACATAAAAACTATGTTTCCCTGACTGAAATTTAAAATATCCTTTTTTGAAATACGTATTTGATTTAGCTCCTTGCCTTCCAATAAGAGAGCATCCAACTTAGAGGTTAAAGCATATTTTAAGCGTATTAAAGTATCACAAATTATAACACGAAAAGAATAGTGATCAAGTTCATTACCCAACTTTATAACAAAATTATGTAGTAGTTAACATTAGAAAACATAATAACATAATACAGCTTTATTTGATTCCTCACTGTATTATATATACTATACTTATATAAAGTATTTTATTTATAATCAAACATAATTTAAAAACAAAACAGTCAATATGAAACAAAAGGAATTTTAAAAGAATATTTTCATAGGATAATTCATATTTCAGCATTTTGAGACAGATTTGAATAAAAGCAAAAGTAAAATAACACAGATGATTGTAATAACATGAAGCTGAGCATTGTAAAAACTTCAAGGCCAATACTAGAAACCTCATAGAATATTTGGCAAAATGATTACTTAGGAGAGTAACAAATTGTTTATAAGAACTTTAAATGCTTGACATATAAACTATCAGGTTTGATTACTAATCCCCTTTCTGTGAAATGTTTTATTTTCTCCTGAATGGAGCTGAGATATATATAAATTAGTAAAAACTTAATTAGGAGCTCAATCATCAAATTATACATTAACTCTTTATTTAATGATTAAAATTATTAGAATATAATAAAAATTATCTTTAAGCTGAAGTCTATATAATAAAAAAAATAAACCTAGGAAATGGTACTCATATGTATTATATTCCACTCACACACAAATATAAGTGTCTGCACAGGTAATCTTGATACTATTACCAGTAGAAATGTGAAATATACTTCTTTAATAAATAATAAAGATTAATTTGATATATATCCTCATTTTAATAAAATGATGGTTTTATAAGACTAAGTGAAAGAATAGTGAAATCAGTCCTAAAAATAATTAAGCTTTAAGAAATGAATTGATAATTTCAGTTGCTAATTGGACAATTTGTAAACATTCTCTTAAAAATTAAGCACTAATATACATATGATCAAAATTTTACAATGTATAAATAGGTCTAAGATGTATCATTTAGTTCCAGTGACCTTAACTGTGAAACTCAGCTTTTTACATTTTTGTATAGCAATACTTAACTTCTGAAATTCCTTAAGCTGTGCCAAGCACTGTTAAAATATTTTAATATATTCTCTCAACCTGTCTCCATGTTCCTTTAGGTGACTTAACCAGTTTCTTACAAGAAGAAAATAGCAGAGATTGAGTTTAATTTCAATCTGCAATTTCATCCACTATCATTAAATACTATGTAACTGAAATGTATTTGTATATTTTTTACTGCAAGCACTAAGTTATAACCTCTTCTCTGTATAGCTAATATGGAAATACACGGACCAGGATCTTGATGTACTTAACTATTTTTAATGTAAATAAAATGACATTAATCATATACCAGTGATATTATTTATCTTTCATTATATACTCATATGGCTCTGCATACATGAGGTCAAAACTAACTGCAAGTCTAGATTTATTGTTTCTTTGTTTGTTATACATACTATAAAACAAACAATTATCTTATTTTTATTTACATATTTACTTATTTATTTAGAGACATGGTCTTGCTCTGTCACCCAGGCTGGAGTACAGCGGCTCCATCTCAGCTCAATGCAAACTTCACCTACCAGACTCAAACAATCCTCCCACCCCAACCTTCCAAGTAGCTGAGACTACAAGCATATACCACCACACCTAACTAATTTTGTATGTTTAGTGGAGAGGGATTTTCATCACATTTCCCAGGCTAGTCTCAAACTCCTAGGCTCAAGTGAGCTACCTGCCTTGGGCTCCCAAAATGCTGGGATTACAGGCGTGACCACTGCACCCAGCCAATGTTTGTTATATTTTTTTCTAAATCATGTTCACTTGTCAGGCTAATAATGACAAATGTTTATAAACTTGTGGTTTCAGTTTGCATTGCTCTTATGTTTAGTGATGTCAAACATTTTTTCATATAGCTTTTGGCTATTTTACATCTTCTTTTGAGAAATGTCAATTCAGGTATTTTGCCCATTTTTAAAAGAGATTATTGTTTTTTCATGATTGAGTTGCTTGAGCTCCTTACATGTTTTGGATATTAGCCACTTATCATATTTTTTGCTTTGCAAATAGTTTCTCCCATTCTATAGGTTGTCTAGTCATGCTGTTTGTTTCTTTGGCTATTCAAAAATAATATTTTAATTTGATATAATCTTACTTGTCTGTTTTGCTTTTGTTGCCTACGCTTTTGGGGGTCATATCCCACCAAAAAACTTTGCTAAAACTAATATTTAGAAACTTGTTTCGTATGTTTGCTTTTAGTAGTTTCAAGTCTTACATTCAAAGCTTTAATTCATTTTGAGGTGACTTTTGCATATGGGCTGAGATAAATGTCCAATTTTATTCTTCTGCAGGGAATATCTCATTTTTCCAACACCACACCATTTATTGGAGAGACTGTCTTTTCCCCATGGTATGTTCTTGACACATTAGCCAATTATCAGTTGACTGAAATGTGTGGATTCATTACTGAGCTATCTGTTTCTCTCTCTCTCTCTCTCTGTATGTGCCTGTGTATGTGTGTGTGTATATATTATATACAAATATATGTGTGTGTGTGTATGTATATATATATATGTATATATATGTAAGTATAGAATAAGTATCAGCTCAGAAATACATACATATATATATATATATATATATATATATATATATGAATCTATATATAGTGTAGTTTACCAGTGTATTTAGAAAAGGTTTTCCTAATAAATCTTTCAACATAGACACCAAAAGCATGGGCTAAATCATAAGGTCCTAAACATTATCTATCAGTGTTTGAAAGCTTATTATATACATTTTCCATATTACAACTTGGAGTGAGAAACGTACTTCATGAAATAACAAGAAGTCCTATATAGTTAGAATAAAGTGAGTAAGGTGACTTTAACAGCAGATGTAGTTGGAGAGGTAGATGAATAGGAGGCGTAAACCACTTTAGTTATTTTAAGGTAATTTAAAAGAAACGGCCCCTCCTCTGTAGGGCAGTGAGCCATTGGTAGTTCTATAGAGTTTAGCGAGATGACTTGTTTTAAAATGATGACTCTGGGTAATAAGTAGAGAATAGATGGTTTGAGATAAAGATGTAAGTAGAAAGACCATTTAGGAGCTGCTCCCAATATTATATTAAGAGGTTATCATGGCTTGGTTTAAGGTGGTAATTTGGAACAGTGAAAATTTTGGATTTTAAATATATTTTGAAGGTAGGATATACAGGATTTACTCATGATTTGGGTAATGGATATGAGAGAAAGCATCAACTATAACTCCAGAATTTTCATTTTTAATGGCTATAGGCAAATTATTCTCAAAAATTATATTGGCAGTCAGATCCCAGAGTCACTTTATTATAACTTTTTTTTTTTGCTGTCAGCCATGGGCTTGTTTCCAGTTTTAAATGCTGCAGTTTATGAGTACAGTATGTAGTGACACACCCTATCTGTTCAGCAAAACTGAATCTTGCCTTCCACAATGAAGTTGTGGCTCCTTTCTCTGGCCAGACATGAGTGACATATTTTAGCAGTCTACTTGCAAGCCAGATCTCAGTTCTTGCTATTTGCTGTTATTGTGTGTATGTGTTTTAGGGGGAAATTCTTTATCTCTGGTCTACAGTTTTTATTTCCCTTTCTAGTTTTCAACCAAAGCTAAAATCTTTTTTTATAATATTTCTCTATTTTACTTAACATTTTCTTGAAAATCAAACATAAGGACTCTTAGAATCATAAAGTTATCCTCCCACCCCAAAATTCTTCAATAACCTTGCAGATAACTTATTATTTTTATGTTATACTAAAGGAACTGAGGTTTTAGGAAGGTAACCAGGACTGTGACCATTAACTACAAGCATTTGCTTCACACCAAGCAATGACTATGTAGCTCTTGGCATGGAAGAGGGTAGAATTGGAGCAATAACAGCAAAAAAGCCAGTGGAAAGGCATCCATGCTAGTTTGTGGCAGCCCTTTATCTTTTCATACAGACACAAAGACCATTTGCTAATGCTAAATGGAAATAAACTATCTATTCTTGATTATAGAAAGTGTGATGTAAGAGTGCCTTCTCTAAATATCTAATACACAGGAAAATACAGTCTGCTAAGTATAATGTGTTCTATCCAATATCAAAATTGTATCTTTTATATGCTGAATTAAAAAATTTAAATAATTTGAAGAAAAACTTCATATTTTTATGCATTCATAAATTTTTCTTTTTAGTTTTGTATGTAAAATTAATTTTGGTATTCTATAAACAAATTATTTATTTTTATTTTATTATAACCTTATAAGATGCATATTTTATGCAAAGATACTTCATTGTCACAATGCTGAAGGTATTTACATAATTATGTAATCATTATTCAATTGTTGAATATTTATGTCTCCTTAAGTATTTTATACTCTAAAACTCCTATGATGTATAATAAACACTGTAATGTAAATAGTATACCCCATCAAGGAAGTAAAGGGAGAATATAGAATTCAATCAATAAGATTTCACTCAGAAAAATATTATCATAAAGAACATGTCTTGTGACCTATAGAAGTAGTTGAAGTAGTCACAGAATACTGAGAGTGATGGTGGGTTGGAAGAGTGGGGACAGGTTCCTGAAAAGGCTACAGGAAAAATATGTCTTCCATAAAACCAAAGAAGTTCTACAGTCTTTACAACCATGTCCTATAGTCTGTGGCTGAATTAAGGACCCTGATGGGAAAGCAACTAGGAAAATTCACTCAAGGACCACTCTGTCACCATAAGCATCAAGCCAATAGAAGTCTTGTAACTTATTTTCTGCTTTCTGAAATGGAAATATAACAACAGGAGCAGAGCAAAGAGTGGATAATAAGGACATTAAATATTCAATTCATTAGGGGAAAAGTCTCTTGATTGCCAACTTTTTTGCTTTACTTAACAAATAGTTTTACATAGAGAGCAATAAATGTGTTGCACCCAATCACAGACACTTTCTGAGGACATGCATAATTATTCAAGCATCCAAGGTGAAACTTCTTTAAGAACTAAAATGAGACCTTGGTGTTACACAAGCAGCATTGTTTTTGACAGTCATAAATTATTTGGAACAAGTTATTTTTGACAACAGATCCATTTTTTTGTATGTAAATTTAAAACATGCTGATCAATCTGGTCAATTTTAAATAATAAAAAGTTTCAACTAGCTTTCTCTAAATAAATGCATTAAAATGCAGGTATATTTTAAAAGTAGGACATTGTTATCATTAACCGAATGTAAATAACATCATATGTCACCAGCTTAGCATGCATCATTGTCGTATATAATATCTCTAAGTGCTAGAATTAGGGTTCCCATGTGACACACTGAAAAAGTGGCCGAAACAATTTCCACTTTTTTTTCATCAAAAATAGATGTCATTTCTTCATCCATTAAGTCTTGGCTCTCTTTCTAATGTGTTACAGAAGTACAAGGTAAGAGTCCAGGACTCAAAGGCTTTGCATACTTTCACTCTAGAGGCACTTAAAACCCTGCAATTGTCATATGAAGAAATCTGGATAATCTGCTAGATGAGAAACCACACAGGGAGAGGCCTTGGTTGCTACAGTAATCTCTTCTTTCTTAGCCATCTCAATCCTCCAAGGTGAGGTCACTGACCTGTAGTAAGACCACTGAGAACAGAGGAGCTTGTCCCAGATCCAAATTTCTCAGTGGAGACAGTTCATATTCATGAGCCACAGAATCATCATACAAAGAAACTAAGTTTTAGGATGATTTCTTATGCATCAATAGTTGAGTGACAAATAGCACAATACAAATTTAGAGAATAATTAACCTATTCCTTCCAGAATCTCTCCCTTCAGGGACAGTTGAGGGTTAAAGTATGCCATACCAAAATTTCCATGGCATCTTGGTATCACAGCAAATCACTTTTATTTATGAAGCACATCTTTTTTAAAGTCAAAGGTTTTCTACAACACCTACCTGTGAGATAATTATAAATCCACTGGTCACTGTTCCTTTGCCCTCCCTGAGAAAAGTCAATCTTAGAAGTCTGGTTCACTTCTATGTCATGTGAAATTAGATAGAGTTATTCCCAGATATGGAACATATTATATACTTTCTTGTTTTTAAACCACAGAGACAAAAGATTATGGTATTGATCGTCTTTTTCTCATGAGTTCTTTCTCTTTCTATACTGATTTATTCATCTTCATCCAAGAAAGGTCTAAATAACAATATTTCTATCAGAAAACTGATGTATTAGGATTCTTATAGGAGACATGCATACATTGTGTGTGTGTGTGTGTGTGTGTGTGTGTGTGTGTACACAGAAGCAGAGAGAGAGTGGGAGGGAGAGAAGATAAATTTATCCTGTTAAGTTGCTTATGAGATTGTACAGCTTGGAAAGTTCAAAATCTGCAGAGGAAGCAGGTAGGCTGGGGGCCCAGGGAAGAAATAATGCTGCAGTTCAAGTAAGAAGGCAGCCTGCTGGATGGGTTCCCTCTTCTTCTGGAGAGGTCAGTCTTTTTCTAGTAAAAATTTTAACTTGGATGAGGCCCACCTACCCACATTATGGAGGCTAATATATTTTCTGATAATCTGTTGACTTAAATATTAGTCCTACCTACAAAATACATCACAGATTTTTTGTCAAATAAGTAGATTTTAGCTGCTGTTGTCACATAAATAACCATGTGAGATATGGGCTATGTTAATTTCATTCACTATAGAAAATATTTTACTATCAATATTTATCCCATGACATCATGTTGTAAACCTTAGATATACATAATAAAATTTATCTTAAAAATGAGGTTCAGTAATAAAAATACATATCACAGAATCACCTAAAATTATGTTTGGCCAAATATGCTAAAATTATGTTTGACCAAATATGTAGGTACAGTGTCCTAGCCAAAATGACACATAAAATTAACCATCATAGCTGAATATATGATTTCATGTTTGTACAGACTCAGGATCTAAGACATGGTACTTTCAAAATACCACGTTTCACCAAATACAGACATACATTTATTTCATTTTGGAGTCAAAACTGATAATTATACACAGAATGTTTTCTTTCTTTTTTCCCTGGAATTGGCTGGGTACATGGCCACCTGGGATAAACACTATATTCTGAAGGCTTACTTGGAAATAGCTGTAGTCATATGCCTGAGATAGGGCTAATTGAAAGAATGAAAATGTACCTTCTGTCATTTCCAGGATGTGTTTTAACAGGAAGGGGTGTGTTATTCAGCTTTCTATCAGCTAAATGGAAACTAGGGTAAATTAATGATAAGTATGGTAAAGCAAGTCAAGAGTAGTAAACTGATTCCTAACATAATAGTCCTATACTACCTTCAGGTTTAATTGGCTTAAGGAAAAAAAATGTGTTTCTGCATTGATGAAGTCACTACTATGCTAATTTTGCTTTCTATTATTCACGGGCGAATCTAACCTTAAATAATACAGTTGTTTTGGCTAACATACGGTGTCTGATCACAATGTACCTTTCCATGCTTCTACACAAATCCTCTAAATTACATAGATGGCCCACTAGCTTCTTCTCCAATAAACATTCTGTTTCAATGGTATTGTTTTTATACTATCATTACTTTCCAATTTATTAAAAACATGTTTCTTTTTCATTAATTAAAAAAGAGAATATTTGTTAAAGACATTTACAAACCAGTCTGCGTGTGATATGTTGACACATTGCTCAATATTCTTTTTTCTTTTTTTTTTTTAAAGACGAAGTTTTGCTTCTCTTGCCCAGGCTGGAGTGCAATGGTGCAATCTCCACTCACTGTAACCTCTGCCCTCAAATTCAAGAGATTCTCCTGCCTCAGCCTCCCAAGTAACTGAGATTGCAGGTGCCTACCACTACACCTGGCTAATTTTTAAATTTTATTAGAGATGGAGTTTCACCACATTGTCCAAGGTGGCCTTGAATTCCTGACCTCAGGTAATCCGCCTGACTCGGCCTCTCAGTGTTGGGATTACAGGCATGAGCCACCATATATGGCCTGCTCAAGATTCTTAGAAGGTTCTTAATTACTTAGACAAAATATCAAAGAGCATGAGAACTTTATCACAATTAAAGTGGAATTTTTTCCCTCTGTTTTTTGGAAAAGCCATTATGATTGAAAAAAGCTGTAAAAGTAAAGCTATTATAGTCTTTTTGTTTGAATAATATTACAGATTTTTTTCATTCAGTGATTTTATGTTTATGGAGTTACATGTCCATTCAATCATTCATTCATTTATCCAACCAGTTTTCTGTGAAAGAATTAGTAAGAATCTATTTATTACACACCAGACCCTGTACTAAGCTGTGAGAAAGTATGAATAAGTCAAAGTGTCTGCTTTCAAATTTCAGTAATCTCTGAGGACATAAAAATATATTATACTATGTATCAGGAAATAACATTAAAGGAATAAATATAGGATATTAGTGTTCTAACTCCATGTTGGTTTTAATTATTCTCACTTTTGATGCCCTTCTATAAGAAGTGTAATAACTGATCCTGTGATTATTGATTTCTCAATGCATGGAATTTTTTTTCTCCTTTAGATTTGCTAAGAAACTAAGAGAAGAATGGAAAGTCGTTTGGACAAAGATTAATGGACATATCCTTAATGTGGATCCACAGGGATTTTCTGAATTTCTCTGGTCATTATATGGCTAGTATCAATTCCTCAGGAAGCTTGGCAGTCATTTTTTTTTCCTGTGCACAACAGTTTTGTGGTAAGAAAAAATCCCTAAGGATGTAGAAAGTGTCAGTTGTTTAGATTCGTAAGAATACTTCCCTCAGACTACAGCTGTTAATATCACTCTTTCTCTCTCAGGTGATCTATGATATCTGGGGCTGGGAAGAAATAACTTAGGGAAGATTTGTCAATATATTCTAAAAGAAACTATCATAGATGTTCCCTATTCTTTTCAAGTTTAACTTGTACCCTACTGGAGGTATCAATAGTTCATGTTGATGAAAACAAATGGGAGTGAGGATGTGATTTGGTCAGATTTGATGAGTTTTATAGGAGGAAATGGAACTCAGCAGTAGCTGATAAAAGTTCTAAATAGCTGAAAATAACCCTAAGATGTTCCAAAACCCTTGCAGACACACTCTAGCAGTTTTCATGATGCTATGGAGGGAAAGGACAGTTATACAAATGTAAGTCTTTTCCCCTATTGAACCAGGAAATGTAAAATGATCATTTTGCTCAAGGAAAGAGACTTTTAATAATTTAAATGTGTAAGCAGACTTATAAGGCTATTTTTGTTCATTGGTACAAAGTATCTCCAGACTTGGAAGGCAAAAGTACCCACTTAAGAAGGGAAAATGTTATAATTGTGAGAATGATTATGAAAAAAATAAAGACGTGACACATAAATATTGGAACGAGTCCCATGAGGAAAACAAAAGGGCATATTTAGACTTATGAACTAAATGAGTTAATGTACAAAGAAAGAAGAAAACCTCCCATAATAAATCAAGATATGGGAAGCAGATAATGATAATTATTGGTACTCCTTGTCAAAAGATACAACATGTAGATTACAGCTTGAGCATCTGGAAGACAACCATGATCTCCTTAAGTTACCTTCATATAATAGGATATGTCATGTTCTATTCATTTTATGGAATGCAAATTTATTTCTAAAGCTGATACTACCTGACCACATCCACTAACTAGATTTTGTCAAGTCCTGGAGTTAATATTAAAGGTGGCCTTTTTAAACGACAAATACTAGAATTGATCATTAAAGCACTCTCTCTTTGATTCCAACTTAAATCATATCTTCCTTATTTCATATGCCTGAGTTACTGATAGATACTTTCATAGCATACTACAGGACCATGCTTCTCTCACACTATTTCCTCTCATTATTTTGTTTGATAATGGTGTTTTACATTTTATCTCACAACCTATATATAGGGTCCATTTTGTGCTGAATGTTTGGTTCCATTAATCTATATGTAGAAAATGTCATTCCAATGTGATAAAATTTAGAGGTGTGTCATTTGAGAAGTAATTAGGTCAATAGGGTGGAGCTCTCAAAAACGGGATTAGAACCTTTATCAGAAGAGGCTGGAGATCTACCAAGCTTTCTTTCTTCATGTAAAGATATAAGAAGATACTGGAAGTCTGCAACCCAAAAGATGACCCTCACCAGAAGCCAACCATGCTAACCCCTTAAACTTTGACTTTCACCCTCCAGAACTGTGAGAAAATAATTTATGTTGTTATAAGCTCTCCATTCTGTGGTACTTTGTTATAGTAGTCCAAACTGATAAAAACAGGGTGTTTGTATTAATTCAAAGACTTGCCTGGTACCAAATATTTGATTACCTATACATCTACAGTTTATCTTATAATTTCAATTCTCATTCACAAGTTATCTAATTATGAGCTTTAATAATTGTAATCTATTTTCAAATTCATTGCATTATATATATATATAAAACTTTCTCAAGTTTTTCAATTTTATGTGTATAACAATTAATTAAAATGAATGTTAGTCAATTTACAGAATTGCCAACAAAACACATTTCTTTATGTTTTGTTTTAAGAGACTATGTTTCTAGATGGCTTGTTATGTAGTAATATATGACTGCTACAGAAATAGATGAAATAATAGAGACTGGGTGCTGCCATAACCAAAATTTTAGGTATATAGGTTAAATTTGGGATGAGACCAAATGTCTGACTGTTGATGTGGTAAGGAAATTGTTTAAGAAGCCTGGAAAATGGAAACATATATTATGTAATAACTAAATGATGAAAACTGTTAACTGTGGTAACTTGGAGTGTGAAAAATGCATATAATGAGCTTGTAGACTTTGGCGGATGATTTCCAGGTAGAAATTGGAAAGTATCATTTGGCTTCTTCTAGCTGCCTTTGATAATATGCAAGAAAGAGATAAGCTAAGCTAAAACATTACAATCTGCAGACATAATTTAGAGAGAATATGGATGATCCAGAACTTTCTGGTTTTAAAAATTAAGCTTTTTACCAATTCTACTATTTAAAGGTTGCAAAAGATTCTTAAAGCAAGAAATAGCCTTAGGTTCAAAATAAGGTAAAAGGTATGGCTAAAGACCACTGGTAAGATTTCTACATGACTTCAGTAATTTTTTCTCTGCTCTGCAAAAGGACTTCTAGGAATCTTAAGAGCATAGTCTCACAGCAATCTAACATGCTCAGAGTTTACAAAAGCCTCCCCAGGTATAACTGTGGGTGTGGATATTAATGCATGCAATAAAAACAATCAGATTTAGAGGAAACTCACCGAATGTTTAAGTTATTTTAGTGAAAGCAATGCTAGCTTGAATTAAAAGGATCTTTCAGCACGTGGTACACCAAAGTCAGAAAGCAGGCTGAGAAAGATACTAACTTCAAACATGCCTTATTTTTTATGGAAAACAAGAAGTTTAGAACATAAGACAAAAGTCCATAGACAATAGTGGATGGACACTTTGTACTTTTAGGATAGAACATAGTCTTAAGAAATATTTCATAACTCCAGAATAGGAAGAATTATATGGCTGGTGAGATTTCAAATTTTCTTTGGAAAAGTGGCTGTCATGTATTTCTTCTTCTTTCCATTTTCAAATGGCAGTATTACTATTACTTAGTTCTTATATCATCTTTGTATATTGTTTGCATATTGAATTGATAGGAAAAACATCTGAAAAACCACCTGTGCATACAATTTTAGGCCTGAAATTCTGGATTCAGTGTGTGATACTGTAATTACAAGAGACATTTGGAGGTGTTAGGAGTCAATATATCTTTTTTTTTTTTTTTGGTAAGAGGTCCATAAATTATTGAAATAAGCAAGGAGAATTTTGCAGATTGTTGCATTATGTTCACTATTCTTTATAATTTTGCTTCTTTACTGACTCTGATAGCTTTCTTCCATACTAATTCTAATACAGTATGTTCCTGGACTTCTTTGGCCAATGAACAAAAGAAAACTCAAGCCAGTAGAGTCTGTATAAGTATCTGCACAATTGAGCTTGCCCTTGTTTTCTGTTCTTTGTGTCATATAATGGCTATATGAAGAAGTCCTGACTAGTATGTGGGATGAGAAAGACAAGTTACCCATTTGTAGTGGCTGTTTCAGTCAATAGCTTGCCAACTTCCAGACAAGTGAATGAAACCATCCTACCTTATTTGTTGACCTAATAGACTTCCCCGCTATGAACCAGTTCAGCCAAGTTTGGCTGGATCAGTTCAAATGTGAAAAAGAAATAACCCAACCCACTGAAACTTAAACAAAATGCATACTTTATTAGAGTCTGTGTTTGAGGGTTTTTTTAAATAACAAAAGATAATTGTTATCAATAATGATTCATATTTTACAATATATTGTACATCAGATAATAAAGACATATCTAATGTAATTGGCCTGAAAACAAAATTGTTTTTTAGGCTAGTCTTTTATCATATTAGTATTAAAAATATTTAATAATCTAAATAGAGTCAGTAGTCAGGAAGAGAGAAAGAAATAATTATCTCAGACCTTCACACTAAAAGGATGATATATTTTCAATAAGACAGCTGTATACTCTGGTGGCAGAGTTTGTAGAATAACTTTAAGGAGTGGCTAATTACAAGGGCACTGAACACTTACAAATTGTTTTTCAAGAGAATTTAGCATTGAAGCAATGTAACAAGAGATAAAGTCAGCAGAAAAACATAAGCAACATGTATAGTGCAATCTATCAAGAATTTTGGTGATGAAATTATTTTGTTCAATCTCAGAAGTAATTACTATGTCATGACAATGTGTGGGGATCCATCTTATGATATAAAGGTACAAACACACAATCTCTTTCCTTAAAGAGCCTACCATCTACCAGGAAATTAGAAAAGAAATTTAGGAGACATCAAGCTTAAAGAAAACCTGTGTTGGCCGGGCGCGGTGGCTCACGCCTGTAATCCCAGCACTTTGGGAGGCCGAGGCGGGTGGATCACGAGGTCAAGAGATCGAGACCATCCTGACCAACATGGAGAAACCCCGTCTCTACTAAAAATACAAAAATTAGGCGGGCATGGTGGTGTGCTCCTGTAGTACCAGCTACTTGGGAGGCTGAGGCAGGAGAATTGCTTGAACCCGGGAGGCGGAGGTTGCGGTGAGCTGAGACTGCGCCACTGCACTCCAGCTTGGCAACAAAGCAAGACTCCGTCTAAAAAAAAAAAAAAAAAAAGAAAAAGAAAGAAAGAAAGAAAAAGAAAACCTGTATTATTCTTATTTGTTTTTTTATTATTTCAAGATAGAAAATACCAGACAAGATTTGTAGCTAAAGTTAAATGATCTTGTGTATAGTGAGAGACTGGAGAGTTTCATTGCTACCAATTTCCTAAGCATTCAACAGAAGGAAATTGTGACTTTTAATATCAACATCTGATTATTTCCTTTTTTATTCTGTTTACTCCATTCAATGGAAAAATCTGTCTATAGAGTTATTATACCACTGGCCAGTGATATAGTGACTCCACTATACTACTTAGCCAGTTTGTTATGTATTCAATTTTATATCTTGTATTAGAGTAAATAAAAATCTATCAATATGGCCAAGGAGCTTTACGTAGGATAACTCTACTTTAGGCTTCTCTCTGATATCTTAGGTTTATTTCAACGAAAACTACAAGTAAGAGACAGGTAGCCAAATCACCTGATTTTAGCGTGAGAAGACTATCCATTAGAAAAACGTAATTGTAAGTCATCTACATTTAAATATAAATAAGTTAAATTGCTGACTTTGAGCGACCCTATAGGAGATTACATATATACTATCTATTGTACAATAAAGGGTTACCATTTTGTAGATTTACACTTTTTTTATGATCACAGATAAACAATTGGAAATATTGTTGACAGAATATTACTAATGAGATGAAAGAAGTTTGAAATTCAATATTGCTACACACCAGGAGAAAAGTCATAATTTAATTGTGATTATCTTTTATTAGGGCTTGGATTTGTTTCTTACAAAAGGTGTTCAAGTAAGTTTTCCTTTTTCTTTATTCTTAAATGAGATAACAATGACACATTTGATAAATATAATTCACTGACTATAAGAAAGAATTTATTTTAGTGAATGAAAAGATTTCAATTTAGACATTCAATATAAAAGCTTGTTAATTTGTTAACAAAACTATACAATTAAAATTTTATATGTAAATTTTAGAAATCTTATACATAAATTTTGTTAAATTTATGTGTAAAATTTATGTATAAAATGTTTCTGATCCAAATAAAAATATACTAAGAATATCTGTTTAATTCATTAACTTTATATGTTGCTATATTTCTGAATGTTTTATTGCTCACATATTAAATATTTAAAATATTAGGCACCAAATATGTCAATGATATGTGAAGAGGTTTGATTGCAATTCATCTAATAAGATTTTGGCCATTTTATATGTTAGAGAATTCCAATGTCCTTAATCATTTTCAAAGAATTTGGTCAACTTTAGAGTAGGAAAATAATTTGGCTGAGGGTCGGGGGTATTTCACTCACTCATTAAGATTACCAAAGGTTATAAATAAAGAAATTCCACATTGAACAAACAATACCCCCCCACCCACTTACCCACATTTAATAAAACATAGACTTTTCATTCATATTCCCAGATAATTATAAGGTCAGAAAACTCCTGAATATTTTAGTTCTTCCCGCATGGTCTGCTCTTGTCAGTGACTATGTTCCCACAGTATCCATTTGTTTTCCTTTTCTCCATCAAAGGGTTCTGGTCTATCATGAGAATAGTAATCCCACTGTCATTATTCAGCAGAACATAGTTTTATCAAATTCAGCAACTGTTATTCAACAACAATCTAAATAGTGTGTTTACATGGTGTTATTATTTTGAGGCTGGATGTTTTTTCTTTATGTTCCAGGGTGGGGATTTTGGTGGCTGCCACTATCCTTGATTTTAACTTGCTGTAGGCTACCTCGGTAAGACAGCAGAATCAGCAGTTTATTTCTTCATGTTCTCTTTTCAGCTGAACAGTCTTCATGAGATGTGGGCATCAAGGAAGATACTGAGCCTTAGTGTGACTTGTTATGCCGTTTGATATTGTAAACCATATGCTTTCAACAAGGTAAGGTTTTGGCCTCATTTTATTATTCGCTTCTGTTCTACAACACAATAGACTGTTGTCTTTGTTTTTTACCTTCCTGTCAGCTTCACAGCAAAGATGATTTCCATTGTCACCAGAGTGATAACACCACAGATACAGCTGTTCTATCTTTTATTGACAAAATCCTGTCTTCATAGTATCAAGGGTGAGGAAGAGGAACAAAATGGTATGCTCTACTTCCCCTTCTGCATGAAAATATGTCACAGGGATTGAGTCAACACCACTTTGACAAGTGAGCAGGTGAAAGGGGCTAGAATAGTGCATTTTTCACTCTGTACTATGGTGGGCTTCTCACAATCTATGCATCAACATTACGGCAGTTTTAAGTCCTGTTGTCCATTGTTAATTAATGTTTTTTTTTTTCCGATACTATTTTACTTTTATTTTATTTTTTGCAAGCATCTTATGTTTTCTATTATCTTTTATTAGGTCTTAAATTACTTAAGAAAAGACCTCAATAATTAAAGAGTATTTTTTTCAATTATGTAACTTTTCTATATTAACCTTTCATCATCTCATATTGACCAGTGATCATGTTTAATCAAGTGTTTTAGACTTTTTTTTTTTTCAGAAACTTCCCACAGAGAAATTGTAAACTAAGTCTTTTTCACTTCCAACTAATTTTGGAACATATCAGAGGACTCCTGGAACACCAGAAGACATCTGAAAATAAAAGATATTAAATGAATCAGGTTTATTTGAGATATTACATTATATGGGAAGCATTATAAAATTTAAAAACCAATGTTTAACCTTAGAGTTATATTTTTACATCTCTATTAATATTTGCTCCAAAAATTGTATGAAAATCCTAGAAATCTGATATATCTGCCATAATGTTAATCATTATGTTAAAATGTCATAAGCCACAGTTAAATACCAAATTTCTTGTTTATTAAGTTATTTTGTAATGACCTCTCATGAGATCTTTAACCCTGCAAATTTTAGGTCTTATTGCCCAGAGTTAGCAGGTTTTTCTGATACTATTTGAATGTTTTTTTGCAAGCAACTATAATTCTAATGTGTTGCATCTTAAAATAGATCAATGAAAATATTCTATAATACAGCTTTCTGATAGCTTTAAGATTATATCATAAGACTTAGAGTTTTCAGAACTCTAGTGAAAAAAACTAATGGCTTTATGAAATTATTCCAAAATTAAATAGAATAATAATTAATTACATGGGACTTAATACACTGATGAGAATAATATATTTGTGGATTTTTATTTGAAGTTTGGTGTTTTTGTGATAGCCTAACAGACTTCATCTTAAATGTAAGCCTGACAAACTCCATCTTAGCCTCTCCCTCCCCGCCATTTCTCCTTCAGGTGCACAGCTGGGTCACTGTACCCAGTACCTTGTAACCGTTGTAACTACATCCTGCTTGGGGAGTCTACCTGCAATTGTGAATAACCGACCTCCTTGGTGATTGATTGTATGGAAAGTCCCCCCTGCTACCCCTCTTGGTAACCAACAATCCTGGGAACCTTTTGCCCCATAGTTGCCAGCTTCCTTATCTAACTTGCTTGTTCTGCTTCTGTAAAATTCCACTTTGCCACCCCCCTTATCTAAGCAAGGTATAAAAAGGAATCAAGCCCCTTCTTCAGGGCCAAGAGAATTTTGACCATTAGCCGTCTCTCGGTCACCAACAACAAAGGACTCCTGATTTAATCTTAGAGTGTGGCACTTTCTCTATAACTCGCTAATTACAACATTTTATTATTTTAATGTTTCTTTTTTTCTAGATTTAATGAAACTCTTTTTAGTCTTAAGGTATCTATAATTTTCAACAATTGGGTAAAGTATACTTTTGTAAACAGAATTAGAATATTTAATTTTTTTTCTACCTGATCCCTCCAGAATTTAGATTATCAGTGAGTATTTATTATAGTTATGACGCAAGTCTAATACAAATCTGTTCTCTTAGTAACAGGGCACATTAGGAAACATTGTTTATATTTCTAAGGCTTTGACTATAATGTGATATTTTCAGATACAAATCTTTAAGAAACTAAGGTTGATTTTATGGAGTCAATAATGTCTCTTGAGGGAAGTAGTTTGAGACCAGCCTGCCAAACATGGTGAAACCTCCTTTCTCTATATAAAAACAAACAAACAAAAAACAGAGAGAGAGAGAGAGAGAGAGAGAGAGAGAGAGAGAGAGCTGGGCATAGCAGTGGCATAAGAATCACTTGAGCCTGGGAGGTGGACATTGCAGTGAGCCAAGATTGTGCCACTGCACTCCAACCTGAGCAACAGAGTGAGACTCTGTCTCAAGAAATAAAAGAAAAAAAACAACAACTGATGAACAACTAAAGGAATCTTTCTTCAACAGGCTTGACATTACTTATGAGTTCCACACTAAGATAAAGACAACTCAGTCATGATTATGACAGAGAGTAGTGCTTATGCTCAAGTTTTTGATCAGTGTTTCAAAAATGAGAGACTGACTGAAAGGAGGGAAGGCAGAGTTGTTAAAAACTTGAATCGGCTCTTAGACTGGCGTGGCTCTGGCACTTTAAATTCTGACATGAAGGAACCAATGCTTAATGTAAACAGTATATTTAAACTAGAAACTGTACCCATTAGAAACCACCAACTAATCTCTAAGGACTTTCCACTCTAATCAGAATTGTTTTCTTTTTCTTGATTCTGCAAATGCTTTACAAAAGTTTCTCCTTTTGTTTCTTCCAGCAGAGTGCCAGGTCCTTTTTGGTGCTGCCCTGACTTATAAATTGTTGAAAGATTAAATAAACTACTTAAAAACTAAATGTGCTTAACTTTAAAAAAATCAACTCTAAACAAACCTTGACAAGTCTATTCCATAAGCTGAACACATAGTTTTCAACCTAGATTTCCTCAGAACAAATATATTCATAATCAACAAACTGCATACAAAAATACAAATGATAGATGATTTAAAAAATCCTGCAAAATGCTTAATTGCATAGATCTGCAAGAAAAAGTTATAGCAGTTCATATTGTTGAGATGCCCCAATATCTCAAATATTACACATTAAAAATGTGTTAATATCATGAGCATCAAATATTTAGCAACCTGAAATTCTAAGAAACATTGAACATTTTTTAATAATGCTTTGTATTTGTGTGCTGTCAAAATAGTATTCTAAATCATTGTGTAAGTTGAAAATAGATATCTTTCAGATATGCAGTGTTTCAAAGGTATAATCAGTTAATCAGTCAGACTGTTTATAAAAAAAATGGTAAGCTTGAAATGTTCTGTTCCTTTCATGGCTTTCTGACAGTAAACATATTATTTTATTTTTATCTTGGTCTTAAGTGATATATTTTATTTTGTTTTGAAAATGTGGTGTTTGCATATGTATGTGAATATTTAGAACTTTAAGCTGTATTTGGATCGATATTGAAGCTTTAAATTCTAGATTGTGTTTAAATGAACAATAAAACATTTGAAAATAGATGAATAGAATAATTCTTGGTTACACAAAAATATACTGAATTTTAAAATGCTTACATATTTTATATCATTAAATTATGTTGTATTATTCTTAACATATATATTATATACTCTATATGGATTAATTATAATATATAATCATATATCATTATATTACATGTAATAAACATAGATAACTATATTATATGAAACAACACATATAATTTAATTAATGTTAAATTATGTCATTTGGTCTTTTCTTCTGGAAGTACATTAGTCCTTTGTCACTTCCTGCACCTGAGTATGCTGATTTACTTTAGAAGGAATTGCAATTCAAACACCTTCAGAAGCAAGTAAGGTGTTCAGTCTCCAGATGACCAGCGTTAGTACCACCTGAGAACATTTTAGAACAGCAAATACCTGACTGCCCACCCTGAAAGCTGCCCTCGTCCATGTGCATCTCCAGGTACTTAATGATGAGTAAATCAAGTTGTGGGACCAAGTAATTTGTGTTCTAACAAGTATTTCAGGTGCTGCTAATGCATGTTCAGGCTTGAGAACACAGACAGTTGAATTGTGAAATTCCTTTCACACTAAGCTGTGGTGAAGACTGTGGCAAAGTAAAGAATGTGAATCTTATTTTAAACTATTTTTTAGTTTTTTTAAAAAAAAATATTTTAAACACTTGTCCAAGTCAAGAAAATAAAATCCAAAACAAAAACCAGCAACAAAAAACGTGTATGCAAGATGAATTCTGACTGTTCTGCCTCCTGGCTGCAGTTTTCAAAATTTATTTATATGTATTTTATAGTATCTTTTTTCCACTTAGAGACTCATTTTATTGTGATAATGATGTAACTTTTCCTTCTTTCTCAGTTTTAATTTTATACATCACTTGAACCATGTGGTTCAGGTCTTCATGAATTACTTTTTTAAGAAACTATTATGTAATTTAACCTTAAATATTTACTTTACAATGAAAAAATCTGCTTTTAACATTTTGAACATCTTCTGGTTTGGGCTAGTTTGTCAAATAATAATATATTTTTTAAATTATCAAATTCATTAGAAAAACAATAACAATTCAGTGGCTGATAGGTTATTTATTTATTTATTTGTTTTTGTATTTTCCACTTTGGCAAAGTGATGAAAAAAGTAAATTGCAACTCTGACTTTGTAAAACAGCTATGAATCCTCTGGTGGTTCTGATATATTTTTTTCATGTTTCCATTTTTCTTCTGGTTAGTAACTGAAATTGTATAGGCTGAATTTTGACATGATGTAACTTCTACAATGAAAGCAGTTATTGTCACTCCAAAATAAAAACAAAAGCAAAACACAGGAGCCACGGATGTCGGTTAAGTACCTCCAAGTGTTCTGATTTTTAAATTCGCGTTTAGTGGAAAAGAGCATTTCCCAGGAGGAACACTTAACTCTTGGTAATTAGAAAAATGGCATGCACAGGTAATAAATTACTCATGGGAAGATTTGAACAAGGATACCTGAGCAAAAGCTGTAAATTTTGTATACATTTTATCCCCAAAGAATGCAATAAAATGTCATTTATAATAAATAAACATATAATATAAACTCAACATCAAGAATATTACAAAGTCAGCTGAAAGCCTCAGCTCATGGTAAATTTCCTGCATGTGAAACGTCACTGATGGTTTTTAGGCTTAACATTGCTATACTTCCTCATGAATTAATTTATTGAAATATTTACTTTAATGACAATAGTTTTGAATGATAAGAATAATTAAGGACTAAGACTGCCATGATCAATTTGACACTGTATAAAATTTAAATATCCTGAAAGTGCAGTTACATCATGAAATTTAAATGTCTAATCTTTCACAATATTCTCTAAAAACTTTTTTTTTTCTAGACTATGCAGCATTGTTAACAAGAACACGGAAAAAATTTTGGATGTTGGATAAAGAATCTTGGAAGAAAACGAAATATTCAAAAGTTGTTATAACTAGTTTATTTTAAATAATAATCTTTCAAGGTTTAAGCCAAAAACAAACTGCTTAATTTTTTTTTTTAATGTTACAGGCCAGGAGCCATGGCTCACACATGCAAATCCCAATACTTTGGGAGGCCAAGGCAAGAGGATTGCTTGAGCCCAGGAGTTAGAGACTTGCCTGGGTAACATAGTGAGACCACATTTCTATAGAAAATAAATAAATAGAATAATCTAGGAATGGTGGTGCACAACTGTAGTCCCAGCTACTCTGGAGGCTGAGGTGGGAGAATTGCTTGAGACTGGGAGGTTGAAGCTACAGTGAGCTATGACTACACCACTGTACTCCAGCCTGAGCAACAAAGTGAAACCCTGTCTCCCAAAAAAAAAAAAAAAAAAAAAAAAAAGACATTAAAAAATAAAATGTTATGCTTAGAATAGCTTTATTTTCTTTTTTAAAACATTTTAAAAGATGAACCTTAAATTTCATTTGGAACCAAAAAAGAGCCCATAAAGCCAAGACAATTGTAAGCAAAATCAACAAAGCTGGAGGCATCACACTACCTGACTTCAAACTATACTACAAGGCTGCAGTAACCAAAAAAGCATGGTACTGTTACCAAAAGAGATATATAGAACAGTGGAACAGAACAGAGGCCTCAGAAATAATGCCACACATCTATAACCATCTGATCTTTGACAAACCATGTCATTCCGAATATAATTCCTTTCTCAGATACATATATCACCAATATTTCCCACAGCCATCAGGTCAAAGTTTTCCTGGATCAACAAAATAATTTAATTTTAATAAAGTTCATTGTGTCAATCTTTTTCTTTATGATTACTGATTTTCTTACGTGTTGAAGGAATCCTTTTTCTTTCTTCCCTAGTTATATACATAGTATTTTATTGTCTCCAAGAAGCTTTTGGTTTGTTGGTTTTACTTTTCATATGAAACTCTCTATTTCTGGGCTTGATTTGGAAGTATGATGTGAGATAGAAGTTTAGTTTTATTTTCATACAACTTTAAAAAAATAAATATACATCATTTATTAAAAACATCTTTATTCCCTCAGGACACAATAGTTGGTTGCAAGCTTGTCACACACAGATACAGCTCAGTGTCTAAAGTTTCTATTTGATGTTGCTGTCTTGTGTATCTTTATACTAATACCAAACTAGTGTACGTCAAGCCTTCAAATAACAACCTTTTTATTCACTGTCATTTTGTTATAAAGTTGTTGAGATTAAAAAAAAATTAATTCCCTGTAAGATACATTGTCTGTGTGGACTTTGCTTTCTCCCATGTCTGCATGGGTTTTCTTCGGGTGCTCCAGTTTCCTCTCACATCCCATATATGCGCACATTGACATGTCTAAATGGTCCCAGTCTGACTGATGTGTGTGAGTTCTATGCTGGAAGGACAGTCTGTCCCAGGCTTGTTTCTGCCTGAGCTACTGAGACAGGCTTTGACCACCTGTGACTGTGAAGTGGAATAAGCAGTTTGGAAAATGAATGAATGAGTACAATTATTGTAAAATAAAAATTTGTATAGCCTACAATAGTCATACATAGGCATGACAGTAAGTGCTGCAGTAAAAATGGACTCAGAGAGTCCCTCATATTTGTTAACATCTTGAACTGCATAGGGATAGGAGGTGCTCCTCAAAAGTTTTGCCTTGTGACTATTTCTTAACCCACCAACATTATGACTGCTGTCATCCGCTCACTAAAAATTGGGCAAATAATTATGTTACTTTTAGAATTAATATTTCTTAAATGTATGTGTAGTTTATATTTGTTTTAATATTTAATGTTCGAGGTGTTTGGGGTTTATATTTAAAATTTGGTAATGTTTTTATTATCGCTAGTATGTTATAGAGATTTAATTCTTGTTTGTATCAATTACCTATGGTAAAATGGTTACATGTGATTTCATTTAAAGTCATAGTTTACAAGAACCTATTGAAGACTTTAAGCAAAGACTTATTGTATTCTTTCTACTTTGTAATGTAAGACCTTGAATTTAAGAACATTCTATGAACAGTCTTGTGTCTCCTTTTATCTTTACATTACAACATACATTTTAGAATATTATTGTCAATTTCCACGAGAAAAAAATAACTCTAGAAATAGCATTACTATTGCTTTGACTCTCTTAGCAATTAGGGGACAGTAACAATCTTGGCAGTAATGAGTTCTGTAACTTATATCATGGTAAATTCCTCTATTTATTTAAGCCTTAACAATTGTTCAGTAACATTTTGTATGGTTTTTTTTTATTGGCTGTAGGTAGATTTGTGGTAAATAATTCATTGGAAATATTTCTAGGTATATAACATGATATTAATGTAAACATGTTTTTTAATGCCACTTTCTAATTCCTGTTTTGCTAGAAATTGAAATTATTATTTTTATATTGATCTTGTATACCAAGGCATGGCCAAATTTACTTTCTAATTGTAAATTTGTCTAACAATTTATTTCACATTTCTTCTCTGTATAATAGTGACACAAGAAAATGTTTCTTCCTTTCTAACCTTGATGTATTTTATTGCTTTATCTTTTATAACACTAGTTAAATCCTCCAGTACACTGTTAAATAGTAGCAAGTAGGAAATCTTGCTAATTCCTAATCTTAAATAAAAACAACATACAACTTTTAATATCTCATTATTACAAATAACTATTAGTATAATTTTTGTAGATATTCTTATTAGATAAGAGAAGGTTCTAATATTCTATAGTTGGCTAAAAAATTTTATCATACTGATTTTATCATTTGAGATTTCAAATGATGCAAAACTTTTTCTCTCTTTTATTTGGGTGATGTGGTAAATTACATTGTCTGATTTGCAAATATTAAACATGTCTTACTTTTTTGCTGAATGAAGAAAACTTCATTATGATATACAAGCCTTTTAATGAATTGCTGGATTTCACTTAACATTTTATTTCAGATTATTGTGCCTATGAAAAAAATTACCTGTTATTGACCTCTATTTGGCAAGTAATATAGTCAATGTAAATTAATTTGAAATTGTTTTTCTACTATCAGAGAGTGTACTGTTCCCTTTATGTTAACTATTTTTATTGCTTCTGTTTTTTTCTCATTGATTTATGTTATTTCATGTCTGATTTTTTTTAAAGAAAAAAATTAGTAACCATTCACAATGTTGACTTATCTTTGAAGCATTTGATATGATTAATCAAATTTGTTAACCTTCATATCTTGTTAAAACCATAAAAGAACCTGTTGCTTCTTTGAGCAAAAATCCTTTTCTCTAATTTGTGGTAATATCAAAGTCATTAATACATTAAGTCTAAATAAGAAATTCATTGCTAATAAAGACACAAATCCATTCATGTAAATTAAGACATAAAGTAAGTAAATGACTTTTAATTCTTGGATAATCCTCAAAGTCTAATGCACTTTGAAGAAGAAGATAATTTTTTTTCCAGTCTCAGTAGATTAATTTCTACATCATTCAGAAATCCAGATAATCAAAGGCCGTTTCCATCAACTTTTCATCCCCATACAATCAAACTCACTGTTAGGTTCACGCAGCCTTCTCCTCCTTCCTTCCACCCCAGGGAATGAGGTGTCCCTCCCATTGTCATGACTGTACTTCTGACCTCTATCCCCCACCCCTCCTTTCTTCTCAGAAACACATTTAAACCAATCACCTTCTCTCTTCTGTACTCCAATCTCTTTTCCACCATTTCCCCACAGCTGTTAGAAATGTTCGAGACTCCTCTAATAAAAGCTCTTCCTTAGTGTCATATACTCCTTTCCTCACCAAATCTTACTGAGAACACTCAAAAATTTTGTCTGCCCTGCCTATTCTCCTAACTCCTCATATATACATTGTCAAAGTCAAATTTATATGAGTGCAAAATGTGTTTAATTAAATATTTCACAGTTTTAGATTTCCCTATGAATATTTCCCATTATCTCTAATAATGATTATAATGCCCTTAAACTTGGGATATGGAAGATCTTTTTGATACTTGATAATTACTTAATGTTGCCTTGTTATAACTATCATCACGCCATCTTTCTGAAACTAGATATAAGTTTTTAAGCAACAGGAAATCCAGTTGTTTCTTAATGGAGGTAAATGATGCATTTTATAAAGAGTATTAATTTGTCTCTGTTGCTTTCATGTCATAACTCATGTGGGTAAAACACCTTTTGCACGCTATCTTTTGTTATTATGAGCATTTTCAAGGTCTAAATTGACAATCAATCCAACAACTTCTTAAAAACCTCTGTCATGACTAGGATTACCATACACTGATGTTTTGTTAGGAGTGTCCAAGTTTGTGCCACTTGCCTTAATATTATTTTTCATACCTCTCCTTTTCGCTCTTAAAATAGAATGACCAATAGTTTCCATTTACAATTGCAAAAGCATCTCACTTTGGGTAATACATTATATGGTCACACTAACTGCAAAATACTTATGGGATACATGCTGATAGCTACATATTAGATCTTTGTTTTACTATTTCTCACATTGGTAAATTCCTTTACCAGTTAACCTATGTTCAAATGATGAAACAAAAGCCATTCCATTATGTTTTCCGTGTATCCACACCTTTTGTTTTTCCATCATATGTATCTGATGATGGTCAACAGTGATTAAGCCTTGTTATGCAAAAACAGTTGTGTTCTAAGCACTGTCCTGTCCCTTATGTATCCAAATTCAGATATATCTTATATTCCCTGCAGCAGCTCTTTCAAATTTATACTACACAGATCATTGCAAACCGGCTGCTCACCTCTCTCTTTCTCTCTCTCTCTCTTAGAGGCAATGACTGCCTTTGTAATCACAGAAATGCAGTAAGTCTATAATCCCCATTACATTCCCTTGCTTACTGACATATCTAATTCTACACTATTAGTATCTTTTTTGTCACTTAACAAAAGATTATTCTTTCACTTAAGATCTTGATATATGTACCCCTCAATTTCTATCTATTTCAAGATATTTTCTTTCCTTGTCCTTTGAATTCCTTTACTGCCCTTCTCTCTTATTTGCAAACTCCCTTATTATAAAGATGTAGTGGTCTATTCTATCACAAAACAATATCAAAACCAAAAACAGAACTAGCACCACCACGCATGCAACCTTAACAGCAACAAGCACTAGAGATCTCCATGGTCAAAATGGAAGATAACATTTCATCTTTGAATGTTTTATTACTTGGTTAATGGTCCCATCATTTACACTGATTTTTAATTCAAGTATTTGCATTAATTATTTCCTTCACCCCACATATATCACTTGGCAAACCATAGTTATTTTAACTCTTTGTTGAGTCAAACACTTCTGTTTAATTTGGCCACCATTTCCTGAGTTTGTTCCACAATTTCCTATATATCAGTGCTATTTTACTAGCATAATAACTCAATTGGTTTTAATAATTTTTCTTACCCTTCCGACCTACCTTCATACCAGTGGGTTGTTAAATAGTGTATATGCTTATTTCAATTTATTACCTAAAATTCATTGACTACTTCAAAATTATGAAATAATAAACTTGAAGGATTAACACGAGATAATTTTTATTTTACTATAAATTTTTTTCTTAATTTCAAACTATGCTATTAAAAGCTACTTAAATGAATAAAAAGTGAAACTTTTTAAATTTCTTTGTTCTGTGCTTCAGTTATTTTCTATATATAGTAGAAAATCAAATGTTACAAAGGATATTATGATTTAAAAAAAAACTTATATCCTAAAATTTGTCTAATATGAGTTTTACTTTTTGTATTAATTCGTCCTCACAATGCTATAAAGAACTGCCCGAGACTAGATAATTTATAAAGAAAAGAGATTTAATTGACTCACAGTTCTGCATGACTGGGAAGGCCTCAGGAAACTTATAATCACGGCTGATGTGAAAGCAGGAACTTTCTTCACAAGGTGGCAGGAGAAAGAAGAGTGAAGAAAAAACTTCAAAACACTTATAAAACTATCAGGTCTTGTGAGAGCTCACTCATTATCACAAAAACAGCATGGAAAAACTGCCCGCATTATCCAATCACCTCCCTGCCTCAGCATGTGGGGATTACAGGTCTCTCCCTTGACACATGGAGATTACACTTCCAGATGAGATTTGAGTAGGGACATAGAATCAAACCTTATCACCCCTTAAGGGTATACTTCTAAAATAGTTTATTGCACATTAATTAAAGCTCAAGTGTGTGTGTGTGCATGCATATATATATATATATATATATATATTTGTATATGTATATGTATACACAGAGAGAGAGAGAGAGTCTTCATTTACTTACCACTATTAGCTTTGTATATAATAAGATCTGAATCACCATTATTAGTAATTGAGACCTTGATAACTTAATATATGTTTTTTTCATCTTAAATGCATGAACTGTTTGTTATTTAAAAACTTAAATGGAATTATTGAGAGGGTAAAAGTAAATCCCATTTTGCTATTTCATTTTCATTTGTTCCATCTTTTTGAAAAATCTTTTTATTTGGTCTTTTATTTTTTTCTATATTCTGTTGGGTTTTTCAGATATTTTACAATTTGTATTTCATTTCATGTCTTGCATTTTTTATATATTTAATTTTATACTCCATCTCTTTGCGCTGTCTCAAATGGTTGATTCAAGGATTACAATATAAATTATCATAGTCTACTTATATTTCATAAGGTCCCTCTACACATATAAAATACTGAAAACATAACTGTATTTTTCCTTCTCCCTTTGTTATGTTATTTGGTCATTTATTTTATTTTTGTCCAAGTAATAAACCCCAACTATTATTATTGCTTTAAACAGTTTAAATTGATAACTACATTTATTATTTCTGATTATCTTTATTATTTGGTACAAATTCAAATTGCATTTTTAGCATTGCCGTTGAGTAAAAATATCTTGTTTCAACTTTTTTCTTTTTTTTTTATTAAGACAGAGTCTGGCTCTGTCACCAGGCTGCAGTGGGTGACAGTATGATCAAAGCTCACTGCAGCCTCAGCCTCCCAGGCTCAGGCTATCCTCCAGCCTCAGCCTTCCAAGCAGCTGGACTACAGGAGCTTGCTACCACACTGGCTATTTTTTCAACATTTTAGTAGAGATGAAGTCTCACTCTGTAGCCCAGGGTGGTCTCAAAACCCTGGATTCAAAATATTCTTCTGTCTCAGCCTCCCAAAGTGCTGGGATTATATGCCTGAGTGAGTCACCACATCTGGCCTTTCAGAATATTTTGTAAAGTAGTACTGTTGAAAACAAGTTCTCTTAGCTTTAGTGAATATGAAAAATATCTCCATGTCTCTTATTCCCAATCTTAAAGGACATTCTCTGTGTATGCAGTCCTTAGTTAATATATATATTTTTAACTTTCATCACTTTTATATGTGATTCCATTACTTCTGTATTTATTACAAAATTAAACACCTATATTCTTTTAAATTAGAAATCAGTTGTTATATCTATTGTAGTTTCTCTGTTTTAATATCCTTTTGATTTAGGTACATAAAGATTTTAAAATTATCTTTTATTTTTAGAATTTTGGCTGGATGTTCTTTGGTGGGTATTTTTCTTGGTATTTATCTTTCTTGAGGTTTGTTAGACTTCTTAGATATTTTGGTGGTTTTCTGATAATATTTTTTATATATTTGCTGTTAAAGTTATTTTTTGTTGCATGGTGCATCTTTCATTTTTGAAATTTCAGTTATAAATTTGTAAACTACTTAATATTGTGATGCCTCCAGATTTGTTCTTTTTGCTTAGGATTACTTTGGCTATTCAGTCTCTTATTTTGTTTAGTTCACAATAAATTTTAGAGTTCTTTTTTGTAAATCTGTGAAAAATGTCATTGGTAGTATGATAGGAATAGTATTAAATTTGTAAATTGCTTTGGGCAATATGGCCATTTTAAGAATATTGATTCTTCTTACCCATGAGCATGGAATATTTTTCCATTTGTTTGTGTCATCTCTGATTTCTTTCAGCAGTGTTTTGTGATTCTTATTGTAGAGAGTTTTCACTTCCCCAGTTAACTGAATTCCTAGGCATTTTATTCTTCTTGCCTCTACTATGATGAATGGGATTGAATTATTGATTTGGCCATTATTGTTATATAGAAATACTGCTAATTTTTATGTGTTTATTTTGTATCCTGAAACTTTGCTGATGTTGTTTATTGGATCTAGCAGCTTTTGGACAGAAACCATGAAATTTTCTAGGTACAGTATTACATCAACTGCAAAGAGAAATAGTTCAACTTCCTCTTTTTTTTTTTTTTTTATTTGGATGCCTTTTATTTCTTTCTCTTACCTGTTAGCTCTAGCTGAGACTTCCAGTACTATGTTGAATAGGAATGCTGGGAGTGGGCATTCTTGATTTGGTTCTTAAAGGAAATGTTTCCAACTTTTGCCTGTTCAGTATGATGTTGGTGGTGGGTTTGTCATAGATGACTCTTATTACTTTGAAGAATGCACGTTTGATGCGTAGTTTATTGGGGTTTTATTTTTTACATGGATGAATGTTGAATTTGTTTTTAAAAAAGCAGTTTCTGTGTCTATGGAAATGATCATGTGGTTTTGTTTTTAGTTCTGTTGATGTGATGAATCACATTAGTTGATTTACTATGTTGAAACAACTTGGAATCCCGGGAATAAAGGCTACTTGATCATAGTGGATTATTTTTCTGATACGTTACTGGATTCAGTTTGCTTTATTTTGTTTAGGAGTTTTGCATCTGTTTATCAGAGATATTGGTCTGATGTTTTCTTTTTTGTTATATCTCTTCCAGATTTTGTAATCACAATGATGCTGGACTCATAGAACAAGTTTCAGAGGAGTCTACTCAACCCAGTTTTTAAAAATAGTTTCAGCAGGATTTGTATTTTTTTATATGTCTGGTGGAATTCAGCTATGCATCTTTTTGGTTCAGGGCTTTTTCTGGTTGGTAGGTTTGTTTTTTGTTTTTGTTTTCTTACTGATTCAATTTTGGGACTTGTTATTGGTCTGTTCAGGGTTTTAATTTCTTTCTGGTTCAATCTTTGGAGGCTGTATGTTTCCAGGATTTTATCAATTTCCTCTAGAATTTCTAGTTTGTGTGCATAGAGGTGTTTATAATAGTCTTTTCGTTTGTTTTTTTTGTGTTTCTCTGGAGTTAGTGGTAATGTCCCCTGTGTCATTTCTGATTGCGTTTACTTGGACTGTCTCCCTTTTTCTCTGTATTAATGTAGTTAGTGTTCTATTTTATTTATAATTTAAAAAAACCAATTCTTGTTTTTTCTCATCTTTCATATGGTTTTTCTCATCTTCATTTTATTTATTTCAGTTCTAATTTTGGTTATTTATTGTCTTATGTTAGCTTTGGGGTTGGATTGTACTTGTTTTTTAGCTTCTCTAGGAGTGATGTTAGGTTAACAGTTTGAGAACTTTCTTTTTATGGGAACATATATCATTATAAACTTTCCTCATGAGAGTATTTTGGCTGTATTTTGGAGATTCTGGTATGTTTTATATTTATTTACATTAGTTTCAAAGAATCTCTTGATATCTGCCTTTATTTCACTGTTTACCCAAAAGTCATTCAAAAATAGAGTTTTACTCTTCATTTAACACTATGTGTTTGAGAAATCTTCTTGACATTGGTTTCTATTTTTATTATGTTGTGGTCTAAAAACATGATTGGCATGATTTCAGGGTTTTTAAAAATATTTGTTGAATATTGCTTTATCTTGACTGTGTGGGCAATTTTAGAGTATGGGCCCTGTGCACATGAAAAGAATGTATGTTCTGTTATTGTTTCATGGAGTTGTCTATAGTTGTTTATTAGGTCCATTTGGTCAAGTGTAAAGGTTAGTTCTCAAATATCTTTGTTACTATTCTGCTCCTGTGATATGTCCAATACTACCAATGTGGTATTAAAGTATCCTACTGTTACTGTGTGATTCTCTAATTCTTCATATGTTTCTAAGAAGTTGTATTATGAATCTGGGTGCTCCAGTGTTAGGTGAATATATATTTAGAATAGTTAATTCTTATTGTTGAATTAAACCCTTTATCATCATTTAATACCTTTTTTTAAATTGTTTTTGTTACTACAAGGCCATGGTAACTAAAACAGGATGGTACTGGTATTAAAACAGACACACAAATCAATAGAACATATTAGAAAACTTAGAAATAAAGCCACACACTTACAAACATCTGACCTTTAACAATGGTGACAAAAAGAAGTAATGGAGAAAGAACTCTCTATTTAATAAATGATACTGGGATAACTTGTTAGCCATATGCAGAAGATTGAAGCTGGATTGCTACCTTTCACTATATATAAATATCAATTCAGAACAGTTAATACTTAAACATCAAACTTAAATTATAAAAGCCTTAGAAGAAAATCTAGGAAATATGATTCTAGACACTGGCCTAGGCAAAGACCTCATGACAAAGACTCCAAAAGTATTTGCAACAAAAACAAAAATTGACAAGTGGGACCTAATGAAAGAGCTTCCACACAGAAAAAGAAACTATTGACAGAATAAGAAGACATCTTACATAATAGGAAATAAATGTTTGCAAACTATGCATCTGATGAATGTCTAATATCCAGAATATATAAGAAGCTCAAATAATAGGAAAAACAAGCAACCCCATTAAATGTAGGCAAATGACATGATCAGAAACTTCTCAAAAGAAGAAAAACATATAGCCAATAATCATATAAAAATGTTCAATATCACTAATCATTAGGGACATGTAAATTAAAACTGTCATGAGATACCATCTCACACCAGTCAGAATGGCTATTATAAAAGAGACAGAAAAAAAAAACATATTGGTGAGGTTGAAAAGAGAAAACTTATGCACTCCTAGTAGAAATGTAAACTAGTTCAGTCTCTTTGATTTCTCAAGAAACTTAAAAATAGAACTTAAAATAGTACTATCATTTGGTTCAGCAATCTCATTACTCAGTATATGTACTCAAAGGAATATAAATATTCTACCACAAAGACACATGAATGTTTATGTTCACTGCAGCACTATTCCCAGTAGCAAAGACATAGAATCAACTTAGATGTCCATCAATGTTGAACTACATAAAGAAAATGTGGTGCATATACAGAATAGAAAATTATGCAGCAATGAAAAATATGAGATCATGACCTTTACAGAAACATGGATGCAGCTGGAGACCATTATTTAAGTGAATTAATACAGGAACAGAAAATAAAACACTGCATGCTCTCAATTATAAGTGGGAGATAAAGACTGAGTAGATATGGAGTGCAAAAAGGGAATTATACACACTGGGACCTATTTGAGTGTGGAGGGTAAAAGGAGGGTGAGGATGGAAAACCAACTATTAAATATTATTCTGATTACCTGAGTAGCAAAATTATCTGTATGCAAAGCCCCCATGACACGCAGTTTACCCATGTAACAAACCTGCACATATAACCTGTGAACATAAAATAAAAGTTGAAAAGAAAGAAAAAAAGAAACTTTCTAATATTGCACCACAGGTCACTGAGCATCCATTCACTTATTTTTATTTATTTTTATATTTTTTTAAATCCTGTTTTTTTCCCCTTACACTTCCCAGTAAGCACTTAGAGCAGCTTTCTTTTTTCCATTACTCACTTTGCAAATTTCTCACCTCAAAAAGTCTATAAACTCTCTTCAGTTAACTTAAGTCACAAAGGTATTTTTTGGAAGGGCATTGGGAAACTCACAGACAAAATGGGAAAATTGGAAGAAATAAATAAATCAAAGCAAAACACAGATTTTGCTACCACAACAATCTTCAGAGGACATTACCACAGCTGTCGTCTGTATTGACTGTGCTTGTCTTACCTGTAGAATACCACTGTAATTGATTTTCATCAGGGTGCTGTTAGACATTTGTTTACACTGCGTCTACAGCAAATTATTTCAAAGAGTATGTGTGCATTTTTATTCTCATCTAGGAAGTTAACATAAATATTCAACACAGAGAACATGAGATGCCAACATTAACTTTAAGAGATAATTAATTAGCCATTATTTCCTCACATAGTTCTTAAGCTGATCGCCTGGCCCACTGATGAACAATACTGATACACTTTTCTTCAAGCTGTACTTGTAGGTCATGGAGACCTCAGTGTCTCACTCTTTAAGATGCTGTTCCTCTACTTTTATAATCTAGAGAAAAACTAATTTATTTTTCAAAGTTGGGCTTTCTGACTGCATTTCTCTTATTTTTTAATCACCTGCTTATGGCTAGAAATTCTATATTTTCTTTAGAATTCTGCAATTTTTTATAAATTACAAATCCATTGCCTCATCAAAAGTTTAGCTTTTCAAATCAAAATTATTACTTTAAATTTTTATCTCTGATTTGTTTCAATAGCATATTTTGAAGTAATAGATAAAATTTACTCAAATTCTTATAGCAGTAAAAGGTAAATTAATTGATTTATGAGTTAAAATCCTCTGACCTGACTTTCAATGAGTAATTTGTCATAAGCATTTACTTGGTCTTTATGTCCATCAACATTTGTTTCCCCAGAACTTCAGAAAGTGACCTTATTTTGGGAAAGGATCATTTTATATGTAGTTAGTTAAATTAAGATGAGGAACTGAAGTAGAGTGAGCCATCAGTACAATGTGACTGATTTCCTTAGAGGAAGAGGAGAAGAGATACAGAGGCAGAGTCGCACAAGGATAATGCCATGTGACTGCAGAGGTAGAGATTGAATACACGCTACCAGAAGCCAAGGAATGTCGGGAATTGCCAACAAACATAAGTTAGGAAAGAGACATAGAACAGACATCCCTCTAAACCATGACAAGAAGTCAACAATTCTGACAACATCTTGATTTCATATTTCTACCCTCCAAAATCATGAAAGAATAAACTTTTGTGTTTTTAAGCCACCAGTTTGTGTTACTTTTTTAATGGAAACTAATGCAGCCATACATTATGATCAAAGTGGAATAATCTAAGGTTGGTAAACAAATAATTTGGAAATGTTTAAATAATGACACATGACATACTGCATTATTTGTAGAATAGAAAGGAAAATCGGGGGCAAAAGCTGAAATTTGGAGAGTATAGTGATATCATAGTACTAAAGATAAGTTAAAAATTAGATTACATAGTATAAAGTTGTGCTAGCATAACTTTATGTATATCTGGATAATTGGAATGGTAAGATGTGTAAATAAATAACTTTGCTGTTGCTAAACTCCAATCAGACGTTAGACATTTTCACCCTTATCCTAGTCTCAATTGGTCATGTTACATGAGAAATTTTAGAATTGTCCAAACCTTCTTTTAAAATAAACATAAAACAGAATCAACTCCAAGGAAAACAAGTTTTTTGTTGCTGTTTTTGCTTTTGTTTTTTTTAATTAAAGTAATGCAAGAGGCAGTAGCACTCTTTCTCATGAACTGCTATCTCTACATATTCCTACCTGGCCCATAATAAGAGCAAAGAAAGCTTTGAGTGCTCTGGCTTAAACAGTAATTCTACTCTTAGTCTCCACCATAACAGATGTGATAAAAGTAGTATAGAACATTCAATGCACTAAATGTTGAATGTTGTGACAGACATGGTTAACAATCTTTTTATATTCCAAACTTGGGGGAAACTGGTGCACAACTTACCTTTTTTATGGGAAGAATTGTAATATGCAGTCCTAATTTTTCTGTATGTACTTAAAATCTGCAGTATATTCTCACAACTCGGTGAAATGAAATTTGAATTGACTATTGTTTAAGTTGAATTATTACATTTATGACAATATGAGTATTTGACTCCAAAACATAAAAGTTAAGAAAAATCTAATAATTATTATAGGTTATATGAACAAGTGAGGAATAAGTAATTAACCCAGCTAACATAATTGAATCTCAATTCAGTCAGCTGAATTCTTGAGAATAATGTAGTTTGAGGATGGCATAAGAAATGTTCTTCCATGAGTTTGAACAAGCTTCTTTTCTTTCCCCAACTGATTTTTAGAGGAAAAGCAGTTTGGAATTCTTCACCTGTATTCACATGGATAGTAAAAACTTCACTGAAAATGGCAAAGGTAAATCTTCAAAATGAGAATAACTAAAATCAGCATATCTACTGGTACAATCATTGAGTTTGTGTTCTATGGGTTTTGATTAAATATTTGTAGTCTCAGGAGTTTTGGCAAATGACTTTTCAATAGGGAAAGATTAATTGTACCTAATTGATTAGACAATTAAGAACACTCTAATGAGAATAGTGAATCATGAGGATCTAAGTGAGAATTCTGAGGTGAAGTTATTGTGGCACTATACAGTCACTCACTAATGCGTGATGGAGGTAAGTTGTTTACTTTAAAGAAGACCAGAAATCAAAGACTGGCATATTCTTTCTTATAGGTACATAAAACAAGACAAGACTAAGGTGCTTGAACAAGTCAATATTGGCAAAAATGACAAAATGGTGCTTTCTTGCCTGCTTATTCTATTAGTTTGACAAAATGCATAGAAAGCAAAGAGGAAAAGTAGGCACTGAATAAGACTTCCTAAGAACAAAGGCCTACAAAAATTTGAGTCAATGAAAGAAACTTAACCAGTATTTTTGGGATTTCAAATGGACGTGAGTGGTTAAATGAATATTCACCTTGAAGAGTGTATTAACTGACTGCAATTATGAATTGATTGGCAGTTTATTCCCCCAAATGAACCAGAATATGTATTTGATAATGACAATGACATACATTGGCTAAAATGTATACCATATTTTGAACTTATAATATTCTTTATAACTTAAAAGTTGTAGATTAAGTCAGAATCATGACAAAAAATTATAAAATAGAACATTTAGTAATTTAAATGGGGAAAGGAAGTGGTAAGAACCTTATTGGCTGTCTTGCTTAAGGTATGCTTGTACTTATACCTATACATGTATGCCACCTGAGTATGAGTGATTGTAAAGTGGGAACACTTTGGAAAAGCTTTCTGAATTGAGTGTTGGAAATAATGCCATCACACATAATGATATTTTCTAATACATATATCCTTTACTTTATCAGAAAGTTATATAAAGCTAAAGATTATAGTTGCATATCTGGGCAGAGGAAGATATTCCTCCTTAGCAGACAATTTTGCTTCCTCTGAAAGTGCTGGTGCATATTTCTAGGATTGATAGCCTTGATCAGAAATTTATTTCATGTTTTTAAAATAGGACTGATTATAATAGCTACTCCACTGACTAACTGTAAAAATATTATCTTTGCTTTTTCCTCTTTTAACCTGCCTTCTTCCAGAAAATGATAAAAATGAAGGCCCTGAGAAGTCTATCTGTGCTGTCTCCTAAGAGTATGTAACATGAGTGAAACAAAAAGTCCAACCTGAAAAAGTGAAAGTCCAGAATAAAGTAGCTGACATGTGGAGAAATAAAAGACAAATTTGGGAAAGAAAGTGAGTGCATAAATAAGCAATAATAAAAGTAAATAGCCTTATTATGCTTTTTCTGAGATAACATCTGAAAGCAAGAAAACAACTTGCTCAGCTATTTCTCTCATGATCTATGGTAAAAGGAACTCTGGGTGTATTACTGTTGTTATTTGTTTTACCCTTGAGAAGAATAAAAAAACTTATTGGATGGACTCAGTAACAGATAGAGATGACAGAAGATAGGATATATAAGCTTGATGACAAATCAACAAAATTTACTCAATTTGTACATCAGAGATAAAATGAAATAAAAAAGCAATGAATGATCCTCATGGATGTGTGAGGCAATAACAAAATATGTAGCATTTGTATTATGGGCTATCTGAAAGACAGGAAAGATAGTGTGGAAATAAGTTTTCTGAAGAAACAGTGTTTGAAAAATTCACAAATACAGCCAAAAAGTCTAGAGATTTGAGAAGCTGACTAAATCTCAAATAGGTGGTAAGTTATATTCTCCAGTAAAATATTCTTTATTGTTTTCTCACTGGGATTTAAATTCTAAAAGTACTGGTTAATTGAATATTTTCTGCTTTTCCCCAACTTTCTAGTGTCTTTTGCAGAGTTGTATGTTAGGCATATGGTATAAATTTTTAAATGAATAGGCTATTTAGCATCTGTCTGAATGCAGTAGTAAAAAATAAAACTTTGTTATTAACCACACAAAATATTTTACATCATTGATTCTTGCTGTTACTTACGGATAAAAATAGGTTCACAAGATAATTTTGCCAAACATTCAAAGAAAATTTATCAGCAATTTAATACATATTTTTCCTTGAGAAGAGAGAAGGAAGAAACACTTTTCACCTAATTTTTTGAAGCCATTACTACTCTCCTACTCTTAGAAATCCAAAGAGAGTACCAAAAAAAAAAAAAAAAAGAGGAAACCACAGGCTACTATCTCTCATGAAATGACTCAAAAAACTTCAAAACTGAATTCAACAAAGCATAAATACAATTAATACGACATGACTAAGTGAGACTTATTCAGTATATGCAAGTTTGGATCAGTATTTTTTTTTAATCAGTCAACATAATCCACTGTAGAAATAGGAAAGAAGAAAAATCATACAATCATATTAATTGGCACAAAAATAAGCATTTGCAAAATTTAACATGCTGACAAGTCTCAGTACACTAAGAATACAGTGAAACTTCCCTAAATTCATGAAAAATATTTTCATAAAAACCTACTGTTATTACCCCATACTAAGCAGTAAAATATAAATACTTTCCTCTAAGATCACAAACAGGAAAACGACATCTGCTTTCATCATTCACATTCAACGTAGTATATAACATAGACTCTAGCCATTTCAATAAAGCAAGAAAAAATCTATACAAATTGAAAATAAATAAATAGAACCATTTCTGCAGATGGCATAATTACACATATGGAAACTCCCAAGAGTCTACGAAAAAAATACTGGAAGTAATAATTACTTCAGTAAGGTTCCAGGATACAGTACCAACATAGAAAAATTATTTGCATCTTCACATACTTACAAACAGCTAGAAGCTAGTACCAAAATATAACAAGTGCCGTTAACTCCCAACAAAATAATATATTTAGGTACATGTCTAACAAAACATGTAAAGAAGATTAATGATAAAAATTTTAAAATGCTGATGAAAGAAATTAAATGATACATATATACATATACAGACAGGTCATGTTTATTACATTACAGTTTTTACTATCTAGAACTCAGGATGGGAAATAAACTCATATCAAACAAGGTAGCTACAGTATAATGAACAAATTATACTTCAAAAAAGCATCAAATAATTGACCATTAGATATTCTAATATAATTCACAACATTTTCTCCTTATAGTTTGATGAAAAATGCTAAATCTTTTTTTTTGTATGCGAGAAACATAAAAATCTCTCATCGTGTTTTTTCCTGATTTAAAGCATTTCATATAACATAAATTATATAATCATATGATGATTACATAAATCACATGTTAAAGAGTGATTGCAAACTTAAATGTACATCTGGAATTAGAACCAGAAGTGCTAAGCTATAATTTAAATTTGAAAAACGCCTCTGTAATATAAGCCAAAAATTCATAGATATGCCAAAAGTTCTCCCCAGTTAGTTCTCTGTGTATTGATTATTCATTTACTCACTTTCCTCTTAGCTATTTTACTTCTGGTGCCTTCCAGAAAGTTTCTTTAGAAAGGTTTAGGAAAAAGTTATATCAGTATACAGGTGCAGTCAATTCCTTTGTTCACTGATTTCTTTTTAAAATAGTTCTCATTTCCGTATAAGATCTTAATATCCAAATCTGTAATTTGGTCAAAAAATGTTCAACATTATTAATAATATTGTCTTATAATTAAATTACAGTTCTCCCAAAAAAAACAACAGTTAGTCATTGCCTCCTTAGAGTAATGATTTCAAATTCTGCTGTGTTTTTTGTACACGCTATATATATCATTTTTAATATTTGTCAATAAATTATGAAGATTTATGCCAATATATTTGAAAATTAAAATTTTGTCTTTTACACTTTAATACTTTTTTATTTGCATTTTATCTGATAAAATAGATTATATTGAAAACCTGCAAATTCAGTAGTTGAGATGATAAGTTACATTCTCCAGTAAAATATTATTTATTGTTTTCTCAAGGGGATTTAAGCTCTGAAAATACTGGTTAATTGAGTATTTTCTGCTTTTGTCCAACTTTGCAGTGTCTTTTGCAGAGTTGTTGCATGTTAGTCATGCTGTATAAATTTTTAAATGAATTTGCTATTTAGTGTCTCCCTGAATTTAGTAGTGAAAATTAAACTTTGTTATTAGCAACCCAAAGTATTTTATATCATTGATTCTTGCTATTACTTGTGGATTAAACAAAAAATTTCATGGATCTCTATATTGAATGACAATTATGTCAGGGTATTTTAAAACGTCTTACTTTGCCAGTAGTTTAATGCAACTTGTTATGACAATGGAATACCTCTTTATGTGTGTGATTAATTTTATTAACGCTGTTAGAATTCAATTGTATCAAATAATTACGTGTATTAATTTAATATTATAAGAAAGCACTAATAAGTTAATTGATAGCAGTGGACTAAATTTCAGTCTATGTGTTCGTCTTTTCATTTGTTTTTAAATATTGAGGGACTTCATAAATTGTTAAATCTCTTTGATTTATTAACGATTTATATCTAGCCACAAAGTAGCCTAAAATATCAAGGATTATAACATCATCCATATTAAACATAGTATAAAACTCAAACAAAATATATCATCCAACCTTTTTAAAAGTAATATACATCAATGAAATAAATATAGATGGAAAAGTATTGTTTTTCCTTGGTGAGAAAATGTGAATGAAAATGAACAAGATGGAAAAAGGTATATAGATTTGTATATTTTGCTTGTGTCATGATAAAAATATAAATCAATGACAGTTTTTCTTTAGAACAATTTCATGTTTTCTCTAGAGTACATAGTTCTGATGAAATTGATTTTTCTCAATCACTGTCAGGGTTGTTCTGTGTATTTCACTAACAACAATAGCTATTTTATAGGGCAAAACTTATGAAATATTCCCAGGTGAGAATAGACGTGACATGTACTATAGATATATCAATAAAGACATTCCTGCTTAAAATGATACTAAGAGTAAATAAAAATGAATGTGAAAATAGATAAATATGATAACATAACTCACCATGAACTCCAAAATGTTCATTTTCTATGGGTATGTGTATACACATACATACACATAGTGGTTTATAATAATATGAATAATAAAATTTTTTAAAAAGTTAAAATATATTTTAAAACATATCTGATTTAGAGATATTTCAATTTCTCACTTAACTCTTTGTGATTAACAGCACACTTTCCCAATATTTTTGGTGTTCTCTTTTTTAGGGGGCACTGTTAGGTAAGGGCAATGTAACTTATTTCAGCCAAGTAACTGAAAGCAGATATGATAACATGTGTAAAAAAATGTTAAGAAATAGCATGAAATTTTATTCATTTCTTTACTATTTCATCACTCATGGAAACATATTCAGATAAATCTAGTCTTTGAGTGACTATTATATTAACATAACCCCAGCACTCTCTCATGAAATAAAGAATGAATAAGAAAATGGTAATGTGTTTAGCCATTGAGGTGTTGAAATTGCCTAATGCCACTGCATAGGTTAGAGTATCCTCTCTAAAGAACACCTAAGACAAAGCAGGTTTCATATAGAATAAAGATTGCTTTCCCATTTTTTCTGAGTCGTATTAGATATTCTATTCTTACATAGGCATTATAGTGGAGGTTACAAGCATAATATATACAACTTAATATTACATGTATAATAATCAATTGGATCATTATTCTTTTTCATTCTCTAGCCTGAACATCACCTAAATATGAACATGCCCAATGTGGGGACTCTGTTGTTCCACTTTGTTCGTGTAGTGGAGAAATAAAGTTTTGCTGTGTCAAGCTGCAGAAATTTAAGAGTTTTTGTTATTGCAGCATTTCTTAGCATTTCCTAAACTTCAGTCTTAATATGTATTTCTACTTATTTACTATCTTCCTATATTTTTATTGGGCTAAATTAGTCTTTTAAAAACATTTAGGTATCTTGGGATTTGAACTACATTTTCATATTAGATGTAATTTTCCCTGAATTCTCCACTATATAAATGAATGTGTAAATTAATTTTTAACTTTCTTGAATACATTTATAATTTCATACATATATAATGTACAAATACATGCACATACACATGCTGAGGAAAATACTATATGGTTAAATATATATTGGAGGCTAATAGCACAAATACTTGAATTTTATTTTTTAAATTCTGTAGAAATTTATTAGGAACTGATTCTTTTTGCACATTGAAAATAAATTATAAGTGCTCATGTTAAATATAGTAACACATAAGATGCACATGTGCCCTTATTTATTGTTTCTAATATAAAGAATAGTGTTGAAATGCTTTAGCTCTAGCCATAAACAGCATCCTGAAAAGATGTATAGTCAGTAATGATCAACCTCACAGATACTGAAAGAAAATGTAATAGAATTACTGCTCAGAGGGGACACAGCAATAACAGGATACAGAAGATTTCACCTAATAGAGAACAGTGGATTATTAAAATCTTCAAAATATAATACATAAAGTAAGTTATAGGAATACTCCCAAGCTTTTCATACTGTGGGGTTACTTAGCAACCAAAAAGAAAAGAAAAAAGAAAACTACTCTATAAAATCTGTGCATTGATTTTAAAATAAATACCTAAACCAATATCAACTTTAATCTTTTCATTCCATAAAAATGAATATTTCACACATTTTTCAGAAATTTTAATACATATAGTATTATAAACTAAAATATTTAGAATAATGCAGTATTAATATACAAAAATTAGTGATGTTTCCTTAACTTAGAGTATAATAATTGGAAAAAACTGATCAGTTTACACTCTAAGTCATCATGGTCAACTCAGTACTGCTAAGCAGATGTTAAAGCTGGTTATTTCCTAATCGTTTTTAAATAGGCTGAAAGTCAAGCATGTCAAACAACAATAATATTGATATTTATTTGACAGTCTCACACATGTTAAAATATTATTGTATTAATAATGACTGGTGTCAATAGATGCAAATCTGCCCTCCAAACCAAGTGTTTCACTAACAGCATTAGCCTAATGCTTTAGTAAAAATATATATAAATAAAAATTAAGAAAAAATGAAAAGAACAATCAGCAAACAAACAAAAACATGGTCAACTCCCATTGACTCCCACTGCCAGCTAAAGTACACTTTGGCTTTCATTACAATACCACTACAAGTGTATTTGGGTCAAAACTGCAATGAACAGACGAAACTCCTAAATGCTTTATTTTATATGAATTGACTATTATTAAACTTCTTTGTAAGATATTTTGCTTTCTTTAATATATAATACATGTTATTTCTTAATCTTAACATATTATTTACCTTCACAGTAGAACCATAGGTGGATCTTGAATTAATAAGTTCAATATAGAATATGATTGATTGCATTTTAAGAATAAAACTGCTATGTCTATTGCTATTTAGAGAAATGTCTCTGATACATATGATACTTTTAACAGCTTAGCTTAAAAAACCTGTTTATTTATTGCTTTATTTTAAGATAGACTGTTTCAACTATTTCCCAGCAGTCCACAAATTTATCTTTTTTTTTTTTTGAAAGAAAGAAAAAGAGAGGAAAGAAAGTGAGAGTGAAAGAAAGAAAAAAAAAGAATGTACGAGAGAAAGAAAGAGGAAGAGAAAGAGGGAGAGAGAATGGGATTCTTGTTCTATTGCACAGGCTAGAATGCAGTCTAAAAAATGGGTATTAAAAACCTCTATTATGCCAATAATTGTACTTAACAATGGAGACAGGAAGGAATAAGAGATGAAAATAACAAACAAGCAGCCAACCAATATTTTATTTAAACCTGTGAAATGCTATGCAATTGCTGAGG
>CAUYLG010023993.1:0-18155 GCA_963573385.1 Cacajao melanocephalus
GTTCTCTAGATCCCTGCACAGTTACATCTAGCTCATCGTTCTCTAGATCCCTGCACATTTACATCTAGCTCATCGTTCTCTAGATCCCTGCACATTTACATCTAGCTCATCGTTCTCTAGATCCCTGCACATTTACATCTAGCTCATCGTTCTCTAGATCCCTGCACATTTACATCTCCTTCTTAAGTATCCTTACTCCAAAAGTTTTTGTGTGTTATGGTTTTTTAAGTACAATTGAGAAATGATTCATTAATACTTGGTTATGACTTAAAACATAACTTCTTCTAGAGATAGTTGCTATTAAGGGCCTTGGGAAAGTTAGGAATCTAAGGGCAGGGAGTGTGGCTGTTTTGCCCATCATGGTATTCTAAGTGTCTAAAAAGAGGACTCCATCTAGTAAATCTCAATCAATGTCATGTGAATGAATGAACAAATGTCCAAGTGACTCTTAAATAGGAGACACTCAATCACTGTTGTACAGATGATTCCCCCTTACTGGAGGTTTGACTTACAATGTTTGACTTTACAGTGGGCAACACCACCATCATAAATCTAGGAGTGCACTGAACTTACGATGGATTTATCTGGATGTAACCCCATGGTAAGTAGAGAAACATCTTTATTTCTGAGCCCTCAAGTCAAACCACTTAGTAGTTTCCCACTCCCCTTATTTATTAATGAAACTATGCAATTATAAGGTCTAGGTGCAGAGACCGTTTCGTTGCTTTGCAGAATTTAGATCAATGTCTTATATGATGAATACTCTCTCCTTATTCAGATGCAGTCATGTGATTTTGGCATTTGTTTTCATAATTGGATTGTGGATCTTAGGCCTTTTCACATTGGACCTTTTCCCTAGGGCTACCTTCATTGGTATGGACTAAGGAGTAAGTTACATCGGAATTTAGAACATGAATTCTATTTCACTGGCGACCAGTTAATAATAAATAGATTGCTCATTTAATGGCATAATTTGCAACGGTATCTGCCGAGATCAGCAACATGGGCCTAGTTAGTACATGACAGTACCACGTTATCAAGTGATAATATAGCCACAAACACACTGATGCTTTTGTAAATGTTTTTCTCCTTCAAAAATAATAGAATCTTTGAACACATCTGAAAATAAATCACTGGAGACACAATATAAACAATATCTTTGGTTCTCTCTTAATCTCTCCCTCTGTCTTTCAGCTGATAGAGAAAGGGAATTCCTACAGCAAAAAGGACTTTTCTGTAGCACTGTCTCAGTGGCATAACCCCCTCACATTGTTATGGGATGTATTGCCAAACCACCACTGTGCCTGTTTTTTTGCTTAGCTCCTAAATAGGCCTTGGCAGTTACCCATATCGAGAAACCCTGAGGCTCTCAGGGAAAGGTCTGAGTCTTTATGGCCTTTCAGAGACCTTGCTGTGACTTGTAATTAAATAGATCTCCTCAGTAGCCAAAAAGAAAAAGCAGTAAGGAGGAAAGAAGAAAACATTAATAAAAATCTGCATCTATTTATTAAGAATTTGTCTTTGTTTTGAAACTTTGCTTGTCAGAACTTGGAAAATTTAAAGACAAACAGATTTCCAATCTGCTGTGAGGCTGTATATATGAAGCTCATCTTTAAGGACATGATACACTGAAAGGTCCCTTGAACTGACACATTAAGCCTCAAATATGAGATTTTATTCATACCTCTTTCAGAATAAGTAATTGATGACTTTCCACTGTGTCTTGAATAAACCTGGGTTGCACTTTAACATCAGAGAATAAATCAAGGTCTTATGCTTGAAGGTTGCCTGTCAATCTTAATTATTGAGCAAAGTTGTTACGACTATCGCACATATAAGTATACAGTGTTTGCTACTGATAGAAGTATTTCAAGGAGCTATGGTAGATATTGAGGTCTGCCATTTAAATCTTTGGAATTAAAAGGAAAGCAACTCAATAGGATCCTTTAATGTACTGAGTTCTTCAGAGGAAGGTGCAAGTTAAAACTAGGTTATTTTTAAACCATTTATTTAGCAGGGTGGTCATAACCGGAAAAGAACATTTTCTGTTCATAGGCTTCACAGTGAAAAAAGCTGCTTTGCCTTAGAAGAGTTGGCATTATTTAGATTCTTCTTGACTGTATTTAATACCAGTGGTCCACAAGAATTCTCATTTCTCAGGTGCTATACACTGCCAAGGAATTTAATTTATTTGTATTTTATTCATTTATTCTTTTTCAGACAGAGTCATGCTCTGTTGCCCAGGCTGGAGTACAGGGGTATGTAATCTTGGCTCACTGAAACCTCTGCCTCCTGAGTTCCAGCGATTCTCCTGTCTCACCATCACGCCCAGCTAATTTCTTGTATTTATAGTAGAGACAAGGTTTCACCATGTTGGACAGGCTAGTCTCAAACTCCTGACCTCAGGTGATCTGCCTGCCTCTGCCTCCCAAAGTGCCGGGATTACTGACATGAGCCCAGGTGGATTTAAATTTTTAAATTTCAGTACTGCTATCTCCCAATTGTGAGACCTTGCATAAATTATTTAAACTCTCTGGCAGGTAGATCATGCTCCCCCTGTTTTCCCGTATTCGAATCCCCCAAACCTGTAACTATGTGACCTTACATGGCAAAACGACTTTGCCGATATGTTTGAGTTAAAGACATTGAGATGGGGAGATATCCTGGATTATCTGAGTAGCTACAGTCTAATCACAAGTGTTAGAGTCAGGGAAAAAATGTGACAATGGAAGTATGGTTGGGAGGAGAGAGAGGGAGACAGACAGAAACAGACTATGCTGCTGATTTTGAAAATGTAGAAAGGGACCAGAACCTCCAAAATGTTGGCTTCTAGAAGCTAGAAAAGGCAGGGAAACAAAATCTTCCCTAGAACCTCCTCAACACTGACCTTCGTACACCTTTATTTTATGCTAGTGAAGGTAGTTTGTATTTCTAATTTTCTAAAGCGTAAGGTTATAAATTTGTGTTGTTCTAACTCACTCTGTGATAATACATTAGAGCAGCAATAGGAAGTTTATGCAAACTCTCTAGATCTCAATTTGTTTAAAAATGAGAATAATTGTGATTTTTATGTCTTAGGACTTTCAAGCAGATCAAATGAGTCATAATATGTAAAACGTGTATATATTAAATATATGCTGCTGATGAAGATGATGGTGATGATGATTATCACAATGACATTACTTTATTTCTAGTTGGGAAACCTTAGCCACTGCTAAAAATGAGGATTATTTATAACTCATTTGATTTTAGATAATTTTCATAATTTTCTACTTTCATGTCTTCCAGATAATAACTTTCTCCTTTTTGTGTGTTTCCAGGAAAGCTAGTCTTATTCCTATTCCCATATTAAATCACTCAAATTCACAAGCACTTTTTGACTATCTACCAACTACCCATTATTACGTGTGCCAGGAATCACTTGGCTCAATCATGCTTCCCTTGAATTTTTATAATTTATAGTTTTGAGGTTAGATGAGGTCATTTTTCCCTCCAATGAAAAGCTGCTTTTAAAAGTCTAAGAGTCCCCAGACTGTCTACTGTTCCTCTTTTTTGGCACCTATCATATCCTCAAATTATGCACATGATGAAAAAAAAGTTTTTTGCTTTTAAAGGTGACTATTTATAGTAACAAGTGTAACATGATATGATGCCAATTAAATGGAGTACAATTCAAGAATGGTAGGAGTTTGTAGAAGAAATAACATATGTTGATGTGTTTGAAAAAAGGATTTCACTTGGGGAGTAAGTCTTGAGCTAGAATTTGAAGAATTGGTAGAATTTAAATGGGCAAAGGGAATGAGGCAAGGTACTCTCAATTAGAGGGGCACCAAAAACATTCATTGAGTCCTCTTAGAGACAGAGATGAACTGGGCTTGCATGGTACGGTGTTCGCTGATGCTGGAGTGGAGTTAATGTTGAATCAGAATGCGGTCAAGCTTTATAGGTATTGTAAGCCCTGCTAGTTTCATTTTATTCCAGAACCTCCTTACCAACCCATACCTGTGCATCTGTAAGTTTAAAATAAAGGCATCTTTTCCCATTTATTTTGTAGAGATCATATGGAATAGTCCAAGCTCTTATCCAGCCAAGCTGAATCTCAGCTCAGGATGTCAGGGTTAATGACAGCCACTCTCTTTCCTGCCAAACAGCTTGAACCCTCTGATGTTAAATGTCATTAACAGCAATGAAATTCCAGTTGTAGACATTATTAAGAGGAAAAGACATCAGATAGGCATATGGAGTATAGAAGGACTATTTCAAGTATCAAGGGGACTGGTTTAGGAAAGGAACAAAGCAATCAGCAATTTATTTTTGATATTGTTCTACCCAGTCACATTAATATAAAAGGGGCCAGCACATAAGTAAAGTAATAGTGCAGAATGCATTAGCACCAGCATTCTTGACAAAATTTTACCTGAATTCTGGGTAGAAGCAAAGAACAGGGAGCAAATGAGATGACTCAAGAAAATAGCAGAGATGGTAAATCAGAGCCTTCATGGGCTCCTTCAGAGGTAAGTAACTTACGTTCTTCAAAAGATGGTGACTGTTTCCTAAAAAACACATAATAAATACAAGGGGAAGAAAATAGTCTATTTCATGACTCCAGAGTACATAAAAGATACAGTGGTTTTAAGAAAGGTATGCCAAATGTGTCAGAAGAGGTGCATTACTGGCTAGAGAAGCACCAGGGCTCTGGGCTTGCAACAGTCATTGCACGGTGATTCCCACACATTTTCCTTCTTGATGCTTTTATGAGTCTCCAGCTATGTACATTAGAATAAAATGAAGCAGCACAATCCCCTGCAGGTTTTTATTGGCTTTGAAATACTTTAAAAATATGATAGATAAAAGGGGCATAAAACAAACTTTATTTGTTAGTGAATAATCACAAGGTAAATACACGTATAACTACTGCCGAAGTCATAACATAGCACATTTCCAGTACCACAGACGCTGCCGCTCTACCCTTGACTGTGTCCCTATCCGTCATTATTGCCTTCTCTCTCCTAAAGGTAATCACTATCCTGAGTTTTTGGTAATCACTTTATTGTTCTTCACTGTACATTTGGCACCTATATACACATCCCATGAACACCATAGTATAGGGTTGCTTATTTTCTTTGTGTTGTAGGAATGGAATTATATGATGAGTATTCTGTGTCTGTATTTTTTTTTTCAATTAATATTGTGTTTGAGATTCGTCCACAGTGCTATATTGCTAGTAGTTCTTGCAATTATTTTTGGAATCATTCTAATGGATATTACCTTACATACATCATAGAATAGATGTGTAAACAAGCAGATATATATTTTAGATAATATTTTTGAACAGAATCCCAGTTAAGATGAAAACACATCAGTTCCTAAAGGAATTGTATTAATTTCTAGTGCTGCATAACAAATTACCACAAACTCGGCAGCCTAAAACAACATCTATTTTCTATATCTCCGTTCTGGAGGTCATATGAGTAAGCCTGACTAGTTTCTCTGCTCCCAGTCTCATAATGCCAAAACTGAGGTGTTAGCTAGGCTAGTCTCTAATCTGGAGTTAAGGGAAATAATTCACTTCCAAGCTAATTTAAATTGTTGGCATAATTCAATTTTTTGCCATCGTAGAGCGGAAGTAAGTACCATCTTCTTGCTGATTGTTGGCAGAAGGTCAAACTCAGCTCCCAGAAGTGGCTCTCAGGTTTTTCCACATCGATGCACCCATCCTCAAAGCTAGCCAGGACACATCACGTTTCAGATTTTTAACTTCTCTGACATCCTCTTCTGCCACTAGCTGGAGAAAACTCTGCTCTCAAGTTATTAGATTCACATGATTAGATTAAGCCTACTTGAAAAAGCTCTTTTCTTTGGTCATATAATGTAACATAATCATAGGTATAATACACAGTCGTATTTATAGACTCTGTTCACACTGAAAGGGGAAGAGGTTTTGTAAGGCGAGGGTCACTGGGGCATCGTAGAGTTCTGCTTGCTGCAGGAGTATAGAAAATAACAATTAGAATCCAGGGTCTCATGACGTCTCTCTGGTGCTGTACCTCCGATACTTAAAATGAGCTGGGAATTTTATCCATTTCTTTCAGGTTTACTGGTTTATGTGCATAGAGTTGTTTGTAGTAATCTCTGACGGTAGTTTGTATTTCTGTGGGATCAGTGGTGATATCCCCTTTATCATTTTTTATTGCATCTATTTGATTCTTCTCTCTTTTCTTTTTTATTAATCTGGCTAGCGGTCTATTTTGTTGATCTTTTCAAAAAACCAGCTCCTGGGTTTATTGATTTTTTTCCAAGGTTTTTTTTGTGTCTCTGCCTCCTTCAGTTCTGCTCTGATTTTAGTTATTTCTTGTCTTCTGCTAGCTTTGAGATTTTTTGTTGTTTTTCCTCTAGCTGTTTCAATTTTGATGATAGGGTGTCAATTTTAGATCTTTCCTTGCTTCTCAAGTGGGCATTTATTGCTAGAAATTTTCCTCTAGACACTGCTTTAAATGCATCCCAGAGATTCTGGTACATTGTGTCTTTGTTCTCATTGGTTTCGAAGAATATCTTTATTTCTGCCTTCATTTCATTGTTTATCCAGTCGACATTCAGGAGCCAGTTGTTCAGTTTCCATGAAGTGGTGTGGTTCTGAGTTAGTTTCTTTCTTTCTTTTGTATATATATATATATACGTATATATATGTGTGTGTGTATATATATACGTATATATATGTGTGTGTGTATATATATATGTATATATATGTGTGTGTATATATACGTATATATATGTGTGTGTATATATATATATACGTATATATATGTGTGTATATATATGTGTGTGTATATATATACGTGTATATATATACACACATTTTATTGCGTTTTAGGTTTTGGGGTACATATGAAGAACATCCAAGATTGTTGCATAGGTACACACATGGCAATTTGGTTTGCTACCTTCCGCACATATACACCATAGAATACTATGCAGCCATAAAAAACGATGAGTTTGTGTCCTCTGTAGGGACATGGATGAACCTGGAAACCATCATTCTGAGTTAGTTTCTGAATTCTGAGGTCTAACTTGATTGCCCTGTGGTCTGAGAGACTGTTTGTTATGATTCTTGTTCTTTTGCATTTGCTGAGGAGTGATTTACTTCTAATTATGTGGTCAATTTTAGAGTAGGTGCAATGTGGTGCTGAGAAGAATGTATATTCTCTGGATTTGCGGTGGAGAGTTCTGTAGATGTCTATTAGGTCTGCTTGCTCCAGATCTGAGTTCAAGTCCTGGATATTCTTGTTAATTTTCTGTCTTGTTGATATGTCTAATATTGACAGTGGATTGTTAAAGTCTCCCACTATTGTGTGTGAGTCTAAGTCTCTGTAGGTCGTTAAGAACTTGCTCTATGTATCTGGGTGCTCCTGTATTGTTGCACAATGAGAACACATGGACACAGGGAGGGAGCATCGCATATTGGGTTCTGTTGGTGTGGGATGCAGAGGGACAGCAGGGGGTAGGGAGGTTGGGGAGGGATAACATGGGGAGAAATACCAGATATAGGTGACAGGGGGATGGAGGCAGCAAACCACATTGCCATGTATGTACCTATGCAACAGTCCTGCATGATCTGCACATGTATCCCAGAACCTAAAGTACAAAAAATAAAAAATGAGCTGGGGCACTCATACATCATGTAAAATGGAAACCTACCTTCAGTAGAGAAGGCTGCTATTTGGCATGCTATTTTTATCTATTCTTTAAGATATATTTATTGGGCATATGCTATAAATAAATCACTGGATGGATGTGAAGGTTATGTGACAATTGCATAATAACCGACAGTGCAAGGTAAACTATAAAAACATAGTGTTTAGAACTCTATATGAATTCAAGGGAGAGTAAAACTACATTCTGCTGAGTGTTGAAGAAGGCTTCAGTGTTTGACTATTATAAATTTAACATACATCTTTTGCCTCTGGTCTTTTCTCCTCATTTCCAGTCTCTTCACAAACCTCTTTTATTAATTTAACAGACATTTACAGAGCACTTATCGTCAGGCACTCTTATAAACCCTTTACGTATCTTAATTCATTTTACCTCACAACAACTCTCTGAACTATCTATACTGTTAGGATCTCATTTCAAAGACAGAGTGCACTGGCTCACTCCTGTAATCCCAGTACTTTAGGAGATGGAGGCAGGCAGATTACTTGAGGCCAGGAGTTCAAGACCAGCCTAGCCAACATGGTGAAATCCTGTCTCTACTAAAAATACAAAAATTAGCCAGGAATAGTGGTGCGCAACTGTAATCCCAGCTTCTTGGGAGGCTGAGGCATGAGAATTGCTTGAACTTGGGAGGAAGAGGTTGCAGTGAGCCAAGACTGCGCCACTGTACAACAGCCTGGGCAACAGAGCAAGACTGCTGAAAAAGAAACAAAATCTAATTTTATAGGTGAAAATACACAGGCACAGAAGTTAAGCAGCTTTTATAACTGTGGACATCTAGTAAGTGTCACATCCTGGGTTGAGCTCAGGCACACTGGCTTCAGAGTTCTTGTTTTTTAAGCAATTATGTTACAGAGCTCCTCAATCTAGATAAAATGCAAATTTACCTATGTTATTTCTAGTTCATATTTTATGGATTAACTAGGGCAGTGGTTCTCAACCAGATTAATTCTTCTTTCTCTGTGGCCCCCGAATAGGGACATCTAGAAAGATTTGGAGACTTTTTTTCTTGTTTGTGATAACTCGAGAATGCTGTTGGCCTCTAGTAGGTAGAAGTCATAGATGCTGCTCAACATTATAATTATTTGCCTCCCACAACAAAGAATTAGGAAGCTCAAAATGTCAATAGTGCTTTTGACTATTGGGAAACCCTGGTTTCCTGCTCCATGATCCCCAGGATTAAGTCGAAGATTGTTCACATGGCAAACAAAGTGTTTATCCAACTGGCTTTTTCCCATCATGCTCATCCATCCCTTTAGGATCACAAGGTGCATGTGCAGTGCTGTTTGACACTGTGATTATTTATTCTCAATACCTATTCTTTCACTCACAACAATTCCCATTTACTCATTATTGGAGTCTTAGTTTAGGCCACCATTATTCATGAAGCTTGTCCTTAAACACCAGTTTGGGCGACATGCCCTCTTACAATCATTTCAAATTACCCTCTGCACTTGTGAAGAGTTACACTTAAGATGCTAAACATTCATTAACTCTTTCTTTGCTCTTTTTTTTTTCCCATGAATTTGGAAAGGAGCTGAGACTAGCAGACTCATATAAGTGGCATGAGCACCTAGTCGGATGTGATTTCTGGCACAAATATGTTCAGTAATATTAGTTGAGTGAATTAATAAAAGTAGTAATCTTCTCAGGCAGCCATAACAGGATTCCACAGACTAGGTGGCTTAAACAGGAGAAATTTATTTCTTATAGTTCTGGTCACTAAAAGTCCTAGATCAAGGCATTAGCAGGCTTGGCTTTTGTATTTGTTCATTCTCGCAATACTATAAAAAAGCTACCTAAGGCTGTGTAATTTATGAAGAAAAGAGGTTTGACTCATAGTTCTTCAGGCTATACAGGAAGCATGGCTGGGAGACCTCAGGTAACTTCTACTCATGGTAGAAGGCAAAGGGGAAGCAGGCATGTCTTACCATGGAGGAGCAGGAGAGAAAGAGTGAAGGGGGAAGTATTACACACTTATAAACAGCCAAATGTCATGAGAATGCACTCACTAACATGAGAACAGCAAGGAGGAAATCTGCCCTCATGATCCAATCACCTCCCACCAGGTCCTTCCCCCAACACTGGGAATTATGGTTCGACATGAGATTTGGGTGGGGAAAAGAGCCAAACCATTTCAGTTCTCCTGTGGCCTTCTCCTTGGCTTGCAGGTGATCTCCTTTTTGTTACGTCCTCACATGGTCTTTCCACTGTGCACGTGAGCTCCTTGTATCTCTTTCTCTTCTCATAAGGACACCAATCCTATTGGATTAGGGCCCTGTTCTTATTATCTCATTTGACCCTAATTACCTCCTTAAAGACCTGTCACCAAAAATATTAGAGTTAGAACTTCAACATATATATTTTAGAGGCATACTAGTTAGTTTACTACAAATATGAACTGACAAAATTAAAAACAGCAATTATTTCAGTTTAGTCAGAAGACTGCTTCCTAAATCTAGTAATTTGATAGTATCTCTGTTATTAAAATCTTCAAAAATATTTTTGATCAAATATGTTCAACTTTTTTTCAAACAAATGTGTTTATAACTACAAATAAAAAGGAAGCTTTTGTTCTTAAATAAAAAGTGCACATACAAAGATATGGAATACAAACAAAATAATATTATTAAATGATAGCCAAAGTGTTGCCTATGGAAAGATGTGAACTGGTGTTAGTGTCCCTTTATTGTTAAAAAATTAGCAAATATTAGAGATATATGTTAAAAATACACTTACACTGTAGCAGTATAGTTAGAAAAAAGGAAAGCAAATTGAAAAAAAAAAAAGATGGGATTCTTACTATGGAAGTCGATACTATTTCCTCATCTTTACCAAATTAGATGCATTCCCAACTTGGGCACCAGCTAGGTTACAGTCTAGGTTGTGCTAGGAGGAGTGCAGGGGGTTGAGCCTTCTGTGACTGGATTAGGGTAGGAGACTGTGTGTGCTGACTGATGGCTAGGGTTCCATTTGCGTTACTGTCTGCGTAATTTGGTATCGTATAACTAAATGTTACTCTTTGATTTCAAGTATCCTGAAAATTGTATCATGAAGAAACTTTTTAGTTCTATGAGCATTTGCAAACATGCCTTAAAATCCCTTTAAAGTTTACAATGCTAATTTGATTCTCATATCCTAATCATGTTTTATTTTTGGTGGCTTCATACTCTGAGTCATAATTTAGAGAGTGATTTTGTAGTACAGTCAACCTTCTGTACATGTGGATTCTACATCTGCGTGTTCAACCCTTGACAGAAAATTTTGGAAAAGAAGTATCTATGCTGAATATATACAAACCCTTTTTCTTGTCATTATTATCTAAACAATAGAGTATAACTATTATTTACATAGCATTTGCATGGTATTAGGTGTTATCGGTAATCTAGAGATTACTTAAAGTATATTGGAGGATATGTGTAGGTTATATGCAAATACTTCATCACTTTATGTAAGGGACTTGAACACTGGTAGAGGTTGGTGTCCTCTGGAATTCCTGGAACCAATCCCTCGAGGATATATAGGGCAATGGTAATCTATGGCAAGGAGTCTCATATTTGACATGCATCAGAATCACCTGGAGGCTTGTTAAAACACAAATTGTTGGACCCCCATTTCCAGAGTTTCTGATTCAGCAGACCTTAGGTGGAGCCTGATAATTTGCATTTCTAACAAGTTTTCAGATGATGCTAATGCTGCTTTTCTGGGGACTACACTTTTAGGAGCACTGCTCAGTGGGAATCTGGTATTCCCAAAAAGTACTTCCATGCTCCCTTGGAGGATCTATGTTTGAAAAACAACCACATATTGCTCTTCCAGACTCAGAGATTAAAAGCATATGTGGATATAGTTTTCTCCCCAGAACAGCTTGGAAGCACTGTTGGTATTTTGAGTGCAGCTCCTATTTGACCTTCATTCAATCACTGAAGACTGATTTGTTGAGAGTCTTCATTTGCCAGGTTCTGTGATAGATGGTTGACATGCAATAGTGTGCACAGGTGAGGCTGCTGACTTTATACAGATTATGCTGTTTACAAGCAGTTATGTATCTATTTTAATCAATGTACAAGCTCATGGACCTGAGAATCACATTCAGTCTCAGTTTGCCAAAATTGAGTCTTGAGACCTTGAACAAATTATATAACTTTCCAGGGCCCCAGGTCCCTTTTTACTAAACTGGAATTAGCGTCACATTTAGTTACTCAAATATTTCTGGAAGAATATGAAGTTAAAAGGAGAAAGGAAAAACCCCTTACTTGTTTCTCTTACTATTCAGGTAACATAATGGTATAAACCTAAACAGCCACTGTAAAATACAAATTTGTGTAAAATACAAATAAAATACATATTTATATGGCGTATGAGATTGGTTGCTTAGAATCCTGTTTAATAGGAATTAGTTGTTCTGCTCAGGACCTGATATAGCAGCAGTTATATAAAAAGTATGTGCCAAACATCACACAAATCAGGCAATCACTTTGCAACCATCTGGATCCTCCTGTAGCTTGTCTATCAGGCAAACTTTTCTATCTCTTTCATGAGGATTAACTCTACCTGTTGGCAGCTACGCTGGCTCTGAGATCACATATGCTGAGATAAATCAGCACCCTACATCTAGACAAAGGTAGAACAGAGTTTTAAGAGACATTTGACAATTAGAAAAAATTATTTGGTTCCTGGTGAAATCTAACAGACAACATAAGCCATCTCATTCATTCGCAATCATTATATTTTTCTCCTAAAAAGTCTACAGAATATTGACTCTGGAGCGATACAGTCCTGAATTTGAATCTTGACTAAGATACTTATGAGTTTGATTACATCAGATAGGTTATTTCCACTCTCTGAATCAGTTTTCTTGTCTGTAAAATGAAACTAAGATATAACTCGTAGGATATTATGACAACTGAATAGGTGTCAACATAGGTGACGTATGGTAGATGTTAAATTTTATTAAAAAACAGCTTATAACCGGAGAACTATCTCAACAAGATGATAAATAATCACTTGCGGCTCAAAAATGGTAGTAGTATGCAGACATTGGTTGCTGTAACCTGCTTATTTTCTGCTGCTGCAGCCACACATAGATAACTTGAGGCAGAAAGCAGAACAGAGGCTTGGGGAAATATTGCAGTTTTCTCTTGAAATCAGTGCTTGTAACAATGCCTTGGCTTACTTAAAAAGCAAGAATGAGGGAGTGGGGAGAATGATACAGGGAAAACATTATACAAATGTGTTTTTGAGGTTGCTACTGCGGACACTGAGGACCAAATCTCCAGAACCTCCTAAGAAGCTTTGAGAACTGCCTCAGCAACAAACCGGCTGAGAGACGAACTGGTAAGAATATTGGATGAGGATTATTCTCGGGGCTTCACTCATACTTCTGGGCTGATTTACACATGGATTGAGGGAATGCCGTGATGTTGGATAAGGTCGCTAACAGGAAGTGGAAAGTCCTCCAAACATCCATGACAGGTAAAGCATTGTCAGCAGCAAGCTTCAGATGAGTCTGAGCTGTGGCTGAGGCCAGAGCTTGGCCGACGGACTCCGAAGTGTGGAAGCAGAGGAGCCTGCTGTATGAAGATTGAGTGGTTTTGCTCAGAATTATATAAGGCCAGCACTTTTATAGCATGATATGGCTCAAATAGATCCACCTTCTTTTTTGTAAAATTCCCTAAAATCATTGATCTTCATGTTTGTCTAAGTATTGGCTTATTTTAAGCAAACTAAAAGTTTATACTTGACTTCATACATTCTAAAGTACAACATATGTCCCTAAGCAGAATGACCAGGCCATGCTAATGGACATCTGCTAGACAAGTGTTTTGCATAATACGGTTCTTCCACTCCCTACAGGAGGATTACCAGTAAGACCCACTACCTTAGAATCTCTTAGGATAAAGTATTTTTTTCTTTAATAAACTCTGTACCAGAAGTCTGGGAATTATAGTAGATCCTTTGTAGCTTTGGCTTCTCTTATTTCTTGCATAATTTATTGTCTTAAATTTTTCTTCATCCTTTACATGGCAGTAGAATAGAATTTTAAGCTGTTTGTTTTTCTGTCTTTTGGTGAAGGCATGGGGAAATCATCTCTGGGACTTCTTGTTTTGGTTATATTGTGTGCGATATGTGGATGAGAGATTCCTTTACTAACATTTCTACATGATTGAACATAAACATGCTTAATGTAGCTCTGCCTACCTTAGAATCAAGCTGTCTCCCAAGTGTAGGAAGAAGACTAAGGTTGACCATGTTATTACAGGAATTGGAGGCTCATAACACTTGAATTTATTTTTTTCAGTCCAAACGTAGCTTGAGCTGAGATTGGAGCCCTGGGCAATATTTTAACATCGTTGAGACAACAGCTGTCTGCAAAACTGGCATTGTAAATGTCTCATAAGTTTGTTTTGTCTTTAGAAGGAGATAACAAACATGTCCGTTTTTCAGAATGCTGTTTTCTCAGACTACGGTTTTTCTTTCAGACATTTTATAAAAGTACTTAATCTTATTGAACATATGGACAGTGATATCTAGACACAACCAACTGATTTAAGAATAAAGAGAACACTTAAACTCAGATCTCCTTTCTTGTCAGCTGGTATCACTGGCTAGTTTTATGTAGGGCTTCCAAAAGTCTTTTCTGTGACTAGAAATATGCCATTTAATGCAGGATGAATAAATGTATGGACTGTGACTTCCAAATCCTCTTTTGTTAAATATCCTCAGAGTGTCCTTTTACCACTTTAGGCTCTCAGGACTCAAACAAGTTTGCTAATAAGATTAGAGTAAAACTTTATTAAACTCTGGTTCATGGTAGATTTTATGGTTTTATTATACAGTGTGACTATATTAGCTTAAGACTGCATTGTATAGCTCCCTACATTCCATGCCTTTCGTAAGTTCTCTCTCCAAGAGAGTCTCTCTATAATGACAATGTAATAGCAAGAGGAGAACTTAATGATTTGAGAGCATTGTATTTTATAACCATTATCTGTAATAGAGCAGTCACTGAAAGTTTGGAATTTATTATGTCATAAGTGAGTGATCGTGTATTTGGGTGGTGGAACTGATTGGATAAGTGAAATGGAAGCTATTGGAGCTAAAATTCTTTGGGATTGGATAAGTGCAATCTCAGTAACAGCATTTGTTAATTAGCCATGTTAACACCTCACTTATATAGGAGACTCACCAAATGTTCACAATGGTCCAGAACCCAACCTAGACCCTAAAACTAAAACAAAAAAATTATACATACATGTGCATACACACATGCACACATACACAGTACACGTGTGTGCATGTATGAGGGTATAAATGACACCAGACTAGTGCTTTTTTTATATACCTGATAGTTACAGTTTTCTTTCTTCCCCCTCAACTGGCGCCCCCACTGTCAGGCCATGAGCAATTACTTATTTCTGCCTTACTTACCTCATCTGCAAAACAAAGATAATAACAGTAATCATGTCCTAATGGGCTTGGGTATACATATACACACATACAGACATGTATATACATTCTGCCCTACATCACACTGTTACAGAGTATCACAAATGACTCATAGGTGATTTGGTTTCATCTTACATAGAATGCTCACAATGTCGGATATTTATTTTACTAGTCCACAGAATTTCATTAAAGGGGATGTTGTTACATAGAGGCACACTGAAAAAACAATTATATTATTAATAATAAAATATAGCTTATAGCTGGTACATATGGTGTTTAATATCAGCCAAACAGTCTGAATGCTTTATATATAAATTTAGTATTTGCAAACCCATTATGAGGTGTCTACTGTTGTAATTTTTGTTTCACAAGTAAGAAAACTGAGGCAGAAGAGAGTGATTTTTCCCAGTCCGGCAGTGGTGACAGAGGCAGGAAACTTGTAACTATCCAGTGAGTTAATTCAAAAAGCAGAGTGTGCAGTCATTTACTGTTGGTGAAGGCATCCTTCAGTGACCTCTTCAAAGGACATCATGTGGCAGCCAAATATAATACATGGGGTTCATCCTGAAGCACAATAAACCAAAGGATCCACTTGGTGTGTGCTTTAAGGCAAAGAGGTGTCTCATATATTTCAAAACTCTTTTCTCCCAGAATAAGTTTTTTAAGTTTTGAAACCTAAAAATCCAAGTTCTTCTTCATCGGTCAGGACACTCCGTGAAATGTCTCCATCATGATTCTGTCCGGTGTACAGAGTGATATTCATCACAGCTTTCACAGAGAAAAACCAAAAACAGCAACTACACGAAAAGTGATCTATTAAAATTTAAGAAAGTCATCTGGAACTTCCGGTTTCAAATACAGAAAATGTTAAAGTCAAGTAAAATGTCTGCTTTGTTGTCCTACCATAAGCCCTGTCACTCTGCATCAAACATGCTTAGAGACATCCGTTCCTTTTTCTGTCGATAATGTCATGAGACAATAATTTACTTATTTAGATTGCTGTCCATTTTCTTTTAAGTTGATGAATAAGAATGACATGTTTTGGTATTCATCTTCTGTAAAAATGTTGAACATGAAAGGAGATTCAAGGGAAGGCAAACATGCTTTTTAAAGAAAGAGCCATCGATGCTTCTGAAATCAGGCTTAGGCCTTGACTCCTTTCACATTTCCTGATTGTAATCTGACACCGCTAAAAAATGGAAAGCTCTGATTGCTATTTAACAAAGATAACCTTAGAGAAGGATATAAAAGAGTAACAGGAAGAAGACATTTGTAATCTCTAAATGAGGTATGAGATATATGCACATATATAATAAACGTGTGTGTGTATATATATATGTTTATATATGTTATTATTATTGAGATGGAGTCTCCCTCTATCGCTCAGGCTGGAGTGCAGTGGCATGATCTCGGCTCACTGCAACCTCTGCCTCCTGGGTTCAAGTGATTTGCCTGCTTCAGCCTCCCGAGTAGCTAGATCTCTAGAATACTTAAGGTACTCTTTTAGGAGTAAGTTATTTAAGAAAAGAAAAGGCTGGGCGCAGTGGCTCACACCTGTAATCCCAGCACTTTGGAAGGCTGAGGTGGGCAGATCATGGGGTCAGGAGATGGAGACTATCCTGCCCAACATGGTGAAATCCTGTCTTTACTGAAAATACAAAAATTAACTGAGTGTGGTAGCATGCGCCTGTAGTCCCAGCTACAGGCTGAGGCAGGAGAATCACTTGAGCCCAGGAGGCGGAGGTTGCAGTGAGCCCAGATCGCTGCCCTGGTGACAGAGCAAGACGCCAACCAAAAAAAAAAAAAAAGCAACAACAAAAAAATACCAGTAAGCGTATAAAGATATATTTATTCTCATTATACATCAAGGAAGTACAAGTTAAAGAATAGGTTGCATTTTTCAGAATGGCAAAATTTGGAAAGTCCTGGTGAGGATATTGCAAACTGCAAAACCCAAGTGTATTGTTGATGGGAGTATAAAATTTTCTGGGAAACAATTTTCCTATCTGGTGAAAATAAGTTACCTGCTATGCAGCATTCTCACCTCTGGGTAGAGTAAGTTGTGCATAGTCATGCTTGGGTGATAGCAAGCTTTAGAGGGCATACAATGATTATTACTACATGTCAACAGAGAAATAGAATATTGAAAGCACAAAACAATTGATTAAACACTCAAGAAAATAATGCAGTATGATTTTATGTGTATAACTGTATTCAAACACTTAGACGATAGTGGGAAAGTCCTATATTATGTATACTAAAGTTATGCTTTTGTGGGAGTGGTAGCTTGGAAGGAAATAGAAAAAAGGAAGTATTATTTAATAAAAGAAAAGTGGATGATCATTACCCAAGTCAACTATAGGATGAGAATAATTACCTCAATTTTGTGTACTGTATTTTTATTCCAAAAAAGGAAACAAAAATACCTTCATGCTTCATGGTCCTCTCTCTTTAATGTATGTGGATAGACTGGAATTTGTGAGCGGCTGAAATTGGAGAGAGTTTTGGGAAAAAATGAGGAAGAATTTCTGTGATCTATGAAAGTATTGTCTAAAAATATTTGGTGACTCTCACGATCCTCACTGACTTCATAAAAATTAAAAATCTTCCAAAATACTAAACTAAGATTGGTCTATTTGATTCCTACATTACTTTGGTGATTTTTTTTTTTGAAAGAAAGAAAAAGGGAGAAAAGAAGAAAGAAGTGAAAGAAAGAAAAAAAAATGTAAGAGAGAAAGAAAGAGGAAGAGAAAGAGGGAGAGAGAATGGGATTCTTGTTCTATTGCCCAGGCTAGAATGCTGTCTAAAAATGGGTATTAAAAACATCTTTTATGCCAATAATTGTGCTTAACAATGGAGACAGGAATAAGGGATGAAAATAACAAACAAGCAGCCAACCAATATTTTATTTAAACCTGTGAAATGCTATGCAATTGCTGAGGAGTGATTTACTTCCAATTATGTGGTCACTTTTAAAATAGGTGTAATGTGATACT
>CAUYLG010023994.1:0-80427 GCA_963573385.1 Cacajao melanocephalus
GTTCTCTTGCTGATGAGGAGCTACGATCCCCTGTAGGAGGAGAGGCATTCTGATTTCGGGTGTTCTCAGCCTTTTTGCACTGGTTTCTTCCCATTTTTGTGGATTTATCCACCTGTTGTCTTTGTAATTGCCGACTTTCAGATTGGGTCTAAGTGGATGTCTGGCTTGTTGGTGATGAAGTTTTTTCTGTTTCTTAGTTTTCCTTCAGCGGATGCCCCTTCCCCACAGAGCTAGGCCTTCCCGGGTTCAGCTGTGCTTTCTGTGAAACTCTCAGTCCTCAGCGCTTCCAATTGCTATTCTCCTTGTGGGGATGGGACCAGCCGAGCCCAACTCAAAGGGCACCCAGTCCCATATACTCCGCACTGAGAAGCGCCGCGCCGGCCAAAAGAGTCGAGCTGGCGACCCATGTGGCTCCTCCGCTGGGTATTTCCCAGTTTGTGGGCAACAGAAATTCGTCTGAAATTGTGGCATCTACTTGCTCTCTGCACTTTCACTGGGAGCTGCAATCCTGAGCCGCTGCTAATCGGCCATCTTGGATCTCTCTCCCTCTCCTTTTTTCTTAATTAGTTTCAATTAATTTTAATCTTTTCTTAATTATTCTGGCTAGAGATATACCAATTTTGCTGAAATGTCAAAGAACTTGCTGTTGGTTTTATTGATTTTCTCTATTCTCTATTTTATTGATTTTTTGCTCTGATTTTTATTATTGTCTTCTACTACTTACTTTGGGTTTTATCTGCTCCTTCTCTTTTTTCTAATTTCTTACTGTGAAAGCTTAAATCATACATTGTTCTTTTCTCTGTAAAGAATTCAGAGTGCTGAGTTCTTTTCTAAGCATTGCTTTAGGTGCACCCTACATATTTTAAAATGTATTGTTTTCATTTGTTTTAGTTCAAAATATTTCTGATTTTCTTTGTAATTTCTTCTGTGACTTGTGTTATATGTGTTGGCTAACTTCTACTATGTGGGATTTTCCAAAAATTTAAGAATTAATTTATAGTTTAATTTTGTTGTGATCAGGAAACATGCTTTGTATGATTTAAATTCTTTTAAGTGTATTGACACTCAGTTTTTCACCCATCATTTAGTCTATTTTGAGGAATGTTCCATGTGTGCTTGAACACAATGTGTTCAATGGTGCTGTTGGGTGAGTGTTTGATGAATGTCAATTTAGTCAAGTTGGTAGACAGTGTTTAAGTATTCAATATCCTTGCTGATTTTTTTGGTTAAATTGTTTTATCAATTACTCTTAGAGACAAATGTCCACATCTCCAACTATAGTTTAGGATCTGTCTCTTTCTCCCTTTTGTTCAATCAGTTTTGTTTCATGTAATTTGAAGTTCTGTTATCAGATGTACATCCATTTAAAATTAAGTATTTTTCAGCCTACAGAATGGGAGAAAATATTTGCAAACTATGCATCTGACAAAGGTTTAATATCCAGCATCTGTAAGGAATTTAAACAAATTTACAATAAAAAAACAAACAACTTCATTAAAAAGTGGGCAAAGGACATGCACAGCCACTTTTCAAAAGAAGACATACATGTGACCAACAAGCATATGAAAAAAAGCTCAATATCACTGATCGTTAGAGAAACATACATCAAAATTACAATGAGATACCATCTTATACCAGATAGAATGGCTATTATTAAAAAGTAAAAAAATAGTAATAATAACCAATCCGGGTAAGATTGTAAAGAAAAGGAAATGCTTATACACTGTTGGTGTGTAAATAAGTTAAACCACTGTGGAAAGCAGTGTGGGAGTGTAAATTAGTTCAACCATTGTGGAAAGTGTAACGAATCCTGAAAGAGCTAAAAATAGAACTACCATTCAATCCAGCAATCCCATAACTGGATATATACCCAAAAGAATATAAATCATCCTATCATAAAGACACATGCACATATATGTTCATTGCAGTACTATTCACAATAGCAAAGGCATGAAATCAACATAAATGCCTGCCAGTGGTAGATTGGATAAAGAAAATGTGGTATATATACACCATGGAATACTATGCTATCAAAAAAAATAACGAGATCATGTTATTTGCAGGAACATGGACAGAGCTAGCAAACTAACGTAGGAACAGAAAACTAAATACTGTATATTTCTCACTTGTAAGTGACAGCTAAATGATGAGAACACATGGACACAAAGAGGGGAACAACAGACACTAGGGCCTACCTGAGGGTGGAGGGTGGAAGGATGAAGAGAAGCTGAAAAAATAACCATTGGGTAGTAGTCTTAGTACCTGGGTGACAAAATAGTCTGTATGACAAGCCCCTGTGACATGCATTTACCTGTATAAGAAACCTGTACATATACCCCAAACCTAAAATAAAAATTAAAAAAAGATTAAGCTTTTGGAAGAACTAACCCCCTTATTATTGTGTATTATGTTATCCCTGCTAATGTTTCTTGTTCTGAAGTATACTTTGTTTAATATCAATACAGTCACTCCAGATTTCTTTTTATTAGAAATTGCATAACAATTTTTTTCATTTTTAACTTTTAGCTTATCTGTATTTTTATATTTAAATGTTTTTCTTGTAGACAGCACATCAATAGGTCTTGCTTTTTTGTCCATTTCTGCTTTTTAATCAAGCAGAAATGAATGTTTAAATCATTTACATTTAATGTAATTGCCCATATGGTTGGATTTGAATCTACCATATTGATTTTTAAAATATGTACTATGTTTCTTTCTTTTCTCTTTGCATTTCTTCTTTTAGGGTAAGTACTTTTATGATTTTATTTTGTCTCTATGCTTGGCTGATTTGTTAAATCTCTTAAATTTTTAAAATTAGTTATTCTAGGGTTTACATTGATCATAATCTACATTCAAATGTTGTATTATTTCATATGTAGTGTGTGACTCTTACAATAGAATACTGCATTTTCTACCCTTTGTCACCCTTTGTGCTATTGTTGTCATGCATTTTAGTACTACATATATTGTGTACTCCACAAAACATCATGGGTTTTTTTTTCTTTTTGCTTTTAAAAGGATAAAAACATGGAAAAATATATTTTAGTTCATCCACATATTTGCCATTTTGATGTTCTTCATTTCTTTTATGTAGAAACAATTTCCACATGTCACCATTTTCTTTATTTTTGAAGAATTTTCTTTAATATTTCTTGTAATACAGGTCTGTTAGTGACAATTACCTTACCTTTTGTTTCATCTACTTTTTTTTTATTGTACTTTAGGCTCTGGGGAACATGTACAGATCATGTAGGATTGTTGCATAGGTACACACATGGCAATGTAGTTTGCTGCCTCCATCCCCCTGTTACCTACCTCTGGCATTTCTCCCCATGTTATCCCTCCCTGACCTCCCCACCCCCCTGCTGTCCATCCCTTGGCCACCCCCAACAGACCCCAGTGTGTGATGCTCCCCTCCCTGTGTCCATGTGTTCTCATTGTTCAACACCCACCTATGAGTGAGAACATGCGGTGTTTGATTTTCTTTTCTTGTGTCAGTTTGCTGAGAATGATAGTTTCCAGATTCATCCATGTCCCTACAAAGGATGTGAACTCATCGTTTTTTATGGCTGCATAGTATTCCATGGTGTATATGTGCCACATTTTCCTTGTCCAGTCTGTCGTCAGTGGGCATTTGGGTTGGTTCCAGGTCTTTGCTATTGTAAACAGTGCCACTATGAACATACGTGTGCATGTGTCTTTATAATGGAATGACTTATAATCCTTTGTTTATATACCCAGTAATTGGATTGCTGGGTCAAATGAAATTTCTATTTCTTGGTCCTTGAGGAAGCATGACACTGTCTTCCACAATGGTTGAACTAGTTTACACTCCCACCAACAGTGTAAACGTGTTCCTATTTCTCCACATCCTCTCCAGCATCCGTTATCTCCAGATTTTTTAATGATCACCATTCTAACTGGCATGAGGTGGTATCTCAATATGGTTTTGATTTGCATTTCTCTAATAATCAGTGATGATGAGCATTTTTTCATATGTTTGTTGGCCTCATATATGTCTTCTTTTGAAAAGTGTCTGTTCATATCCTTCTCCCACTTTTGGATGAGTTTCTTTGTTTTTTTTCTTGTAAATTTGTTTTAGTTCTTTGTAGATTCTGGATATTAGCCCTTTGTCAGATGGGTAGATTGCAAAAATTTTTTCCCATTCTGTTGGTTGCCAGTTCACTCTAATGATTGTTTCATTTGCTGTACAGAATCTCTGGAGTTTAATTAGGTCCCATTTGTCTATTTTGGCTTTTGTTGCCAATGCTTTTGGTGTTTTAGTCATGAAGTCCTTGCCTATGCCTATGTCCTGAACGGTTTTGCCTAGGTTTTCTTCTAGGGTTTTTATAGTGTTAGGTCTTATGTTTAAGTCTTTAATCCATCTGGAGTTAATTTTAGTGTAAGATGTCAGGAAGGGTCCAGTTTCTGCTTTCTGCACACTATTAGCCAGTTTTCCCAACACCATTTATTAAACAGGGAATCCTTTCTCCACTGCTTATTTTTGTCAGGTTTGTCAAATATCAGATGGTTGTAGATGTGTGGCATTGCCTTCAAGGCCTCTGTTCTGTTCCATTGGTCTAGATCTCTGTTTTGGTACTAGTACCATGCTGTTTTGATTACTGTAGCTTTGTGGTATAGTTTGAAATCAGGTAGCATGATGCCTCTGGCTTTGTTCTTTTTGCTTAGGATTGTCTTGGCTATGTGGGCTCTCTTTTGGTTCTATATGAAGTTTAAGGTGGTTTTTTCCAGTTCTGTGAAGAGGGTCATTGGTAGCTTGATGGGGATAGCATTGAATCTATAAATTATTTTGGGCAGTATGGCCATTTTCACTATATTGATTCTTCCAAGTCATGAGCATGGAATGTTTCTCCATCTGTTTGTGTCCTCTCTTATTTCCTTGAGCAGTGGTTTGTAGTTCTCCTTAAAGAGGTGTTTTACATCCTTTGTTAGTTGTATTCCTAGGTATTTTATTCTCTTTGTAGCAATTGTGAATGGCAGTTCACTCATGATTTAGCTCTCTGTTAGTCTGTTATTGGTGTATAGAAATGCTTGTGATTTCTGCACATTGATTTTGCATCCTGAGACTTTGCTGAAGTTGCTTATCAGTTTAAGAGCATTTTGGGCTGAGATGATACGGTGTTCTAAGTATACAATTGTGTCACCTGCAATAGAGACAATTTGACTTCTTCTTTTCCTAATTGAATACCCTTTATTTTTTTTTCTTGCCTAATTGCTCTGGCTAGAACTTCCAGTACTATATTGAATAGTAGTGGTGAAAGAGGGCATCCTTGTCTAGTGCCAGATTTCAAAGGGAATGCTTCCAGTTTTTGCTCATTCAGTATGATATTGGCTGTAGGTTTGTCATAAATAGCTTTTATTATTTTGATATATGTTCCTTCAATACCTAGTTTATTGAGAATTTTTAGCATAAAGGGCTGTTGAATTTTGTTGAAGGCCTTCTCTGCATCTATTGAGATAATTACGTGGTTTTTGTCTTTGGTTCTATTTATGTGGTGGATTACATTTATAAACTTGTGTATGTTGACCAGCCTTGCATCCCCGGAATGAAGCCTACTTGATCGTGATGGATAAGCTTTTTGATGTGCTGTTGCAATCGGTTTGCCAGTATTTTATTGAAGATTTTTGCATCTATGTTTATCATGGATATTGGCCTGAAGTTTTCTTTTTTTGTTGAGTCTCTGCTGGATTTTAGTATCAGGATGATATTAGTTTCATAAAATGATTTGGGAAGGATTCCCTCTTTTTTGAAAGACATTTTCACTGTAGAATTTTGGATTGACCTTTTAATTTTAGCATCTTCTCTCCAGCATGATCTCTGAAGTTTATTATCATTCTTTGTTCTTGTAATAGGCCTTTGCTTCTCTAGCTGCTTTCTCTTTATCACTGGTTTCCAGCAATTTGATTATGATGTACTTTGGTGTAGTGTTTATTTAAGTTTCTTCTGTTAATACTTGGGGTTTATAGAGTTTCATGGATTTTGAAGTTAATAATTTTCTTCAAATTTGGACATTTTTAGGTATTATTTCTTTTTTAAAAAATATTTTTCATTCTTTTGGGCTCCAATTACAAGTTTGTTAGACCACTTGATATTGTCCCACAGCTCACTAAAGCTTCATTTTTTTTTCTTTTGTCCTTTTTTTCTCTGTGTGCTTTATTTTGGATGCTTTCTACTGCTGTGCTATAAGTTAACTGGTCTTTTCTTCTGCACAATGCAATCTGCTTTTAATCTCACCTAGTGTATTTTTTCATTCCAGTGCCATTTTTCATCCTAAAAGTTCCACTTGAGTCTTTTTTAAATCTTCCACTTTTTGCTGCATATGTTCATGTTTTCCTTTGTAGCCTTTAGCATATTTTTAATTTTAAATAAATAGTTGTTTTAATGCCCTGTTAATTCCATTATGCATGTCACTTCTCTGTCTGTTTTTATTGTCTTATTTTTTTCTTGGTTATGGGTCATATTTTCTTGATTCTCTGCTGATTTGTGATTGCATGCTGGTTATTTTACATTTCACATTGTTCAGTTTTGGATATTGTTATATTATTTTTTAAAGAGGATTGCATTTTCTTATTGCTGCAGTTAAATTACATGTAAATCAATTTGATCCTTTTGACAGTTGTTACTGAGCTTTATTAAAGTGCCTCCAGGGCAGCACTTATATGGGGATAATTTATCTCTATTACTGGACATGGCCCTGATAAACATTCTACCCAATGCCCCATGCATTACAAGGCCTCTCAACTTTTACTTGTAAGAACACAAACTATTCTCACCTCTATCTTCAGCTCCAGAAATTGTTCTGCATACCGTTTTCTGGGATTTCTTTTCTTGATTTTGGAGCATTTCCTCCCAAATATGCACAGGTAAGTGCAAAATCTAACAAAGATTCAATGAGATACTCTGCAAGTCTTCTGAATACTGTCTCTGTGACACCATCTTCTTCTTTGTTGTGTCTTAATATTTCCAACCTTCTTAATCCCCAAAACCCCAGTTTCTTTTTTCAAATACAAAACAAAACCTTGTAATAATCATTTCAGACTTGCAGAAAAATTGCAAAAATATACAAAGAATCCCTGTATACTCTTCACTCACATTTTCCATATTTGCTTTATCATTTGTTGCTTAAGTTCCTTGTATATTCTGGATATTAGTCCCCTGTTGGATAAATAGTCTGCAAATATTTTCTCCCATTCACCAAGTTGTCTCTTGACTCTGGTGATTATATCTTTTGCCATGCAGAAGCTTTTTAGTTTAAGTCCCATTTGTCTATTTCTGTTTTTGTTGGCTATGCTTTTGAGGTCTTTGTCTTAAATTCTTGGCCTAGACCAGTGTCTACAGTTTTCCCTAGGTTTTCTTCTAGTATTTTTATAGTTTTGGGTCTTAAGTTTATATCTTTAATCCATCTGGAGTTGATTTTTGTATATCATGAGAAATACGGGTCAAGTTTCACTCTTCTGCATATGGACGTCCAATTTTCCCAGGAACCCTTTATTAAAGAGAGTGTCTTTTCCTCAATGTACATTGTTGTCAGCTTTGTCAAAGATTAGTTGACTCTGAATATGTGGCTTTATTTCTGGGTTCTCTATTCTGTTCCATTGATCTATGTGTCTATTTTTATATCAGTACCATGTTCTTTTGGTTACTAGAGCCTTGTAATATAATTTAAAGTCAGTTTATGTGATGCCTCCAGCATTGTTCTTTTTGCTCAGGATTGCTTTGGCTTTTTGGGCTCTTTTTTGGTTTCATGCATATTTTAGGATTGTTTTATCTATTCTGTGAAAATAAATGATGTTGGCATTTTGATAGGGATTGCATTAAATCTATAGATTGCTTTAGACTGTAGGAACATTTTAATTATGTCAGTTCTTCTAATCCATGAGCATGGGTTGTTTTTCCATTTGTTTGTTTTCTCTTCAGTTTTTTTTTTTCCATCAGTGTTTTATAGTTTTCCTTGTAGAGATCTTTTACCTCCCTGGTTAAATTTATTCCTAGATATTTGGGGGTAGCTATTATAAATGGGATTGTCTTCTTGATTTCTTTCTCAACTAGAATTGTTATTGGTGTATAAAAATGCTAGTTATTTCACATATTGATTTGTATTCTGAAACTTTACTGAATTTATTTACAAAATCTAAGAGTTTTTTTGTGGAGTCTTTAGGTTTTTCTAGATGTAAGACCATATCATCAGCAAACAAAGATAATTTGACTTTCTTTTTTTCAACTTGGATTCTTTTTATTTCTTTTTCTTGCCTGATTGCTCTAGCTAGTACTTCTAGTACTGTGTTGAATAGGACTGGTGAAAGTGGACATCTTTGTCTTGTTCTAGTTCTTAGAAGAAATGCTTTCAACTTTTTCCCATTCAGTATGATGTTAGCTTAGGGTTTTCATATATGGACTTTATTATTTTAAGATATGTTCCTTCTATGCCTAGCTTGTTAAAGATTTTTATCATGAAGGAGTGTTGAATTTTATCAATTTTTTTCTGGATCTATTGAAATGATCATATGATTTTTGTCCTTATTCTGTTTATGTAATATATAGAAATTATTGATTTGCATATGTTGAACCATCCTTGCATCCCTGGTATAAAACCCACTTGATCATGGTGTATTATATTTTTGATGTGGTGTTGAATTCAGTTTGCTAGTATTTTGTTGAGGACTTTTGCATCTGTGTTCATCAAGGATATTGGGCTGTAGTGCAGTAGTGTTCTTTTTTGTTGTGTTCTTCTCTGGTTTTAGTATCAAGGTAATACTGCCCTCATCAAATGAGTTATGGAGAATTCCCTCCTCCTGGATTTTTTTTTTTGAAATAATTTCAGGAGGATTGATATTAGTTTCTCTTTGTACATTTGGTAGAACTTGGGTGTGAATCCATCTGGTCCTGTACTTTTCTTTATTGAAATACTTTTTATTATTGATTTAATCTCACTACTTGTTATTGGTCTTTTCTGGTTTTCTATCTCTTCCTGGTTCATTCCTGAGAGGTTATATGTTCCCAGGAATTTATTCATTTCCTTTAGTTTGTGAGCATATAGTTGTTTGTGATAGTCTCTGATGATATTTTTTTCAGGAGACCAGAATTTTATTATCACTTAAATCTAAAATAAGTCTCCCTGAGCATTCAGGGATCAGTTTTTAAGGACAACATAGTAGATGGAGAAAGCCAGTAAATTGGATGTGCTGATTGGTCAGGTCAAAGATGAAATCATAGGGAGTTGACTCTTTTTGTGCAGAATCAGTTCCTGGGTGGGGGCCACAAGATCAGATGAGCCAGTTTATTAATCTGGGTGGTGCCAGTAAATCCATCAAATGCAGTCTGAAAAATATTTCAAGCACCGATCTTAGGAGCAGTTTAGGGAGGGTCAGAATCTTGTAACCTCTAGCTGCATGACTCCTAAACCATAATTTCTAATCTTGTGGCTAATTTGCTAGGCCTACAAAGGCAGTATAGTCCCCAGGCAAAAAGGGGATTTGCCTTGGGAAAGGCCTGTTATCATCTTTGTTTTAAACAATAAACTCCGTTCCTCCTAAAGTTACTTCAGCCTATGCCAAGGAATGAACAAGGACAGCTTAGAGGTTAGAAGCAAGATGGAGTTGGTTAGGTCAGATCTCTTTCACTGCCTTGGTTACAATTTTGCAATGGAGGTTTCAATCCCTCCATTTGGGTTTTATAACACCTTAATTTTAAAGTGTTGGCTAAAGAAGATGGAAAAAGGACAAAATCTGCTGTAACTTCTTCCTGTTGACCGGGGACATAGTAGGGGTAGGTGTTAGGCCAAAGGTGATAGGAGTGGAACTGCTTTGCAACTGTCTGAGCATACTAATGCAGGCCAGGCTGGAGCTCCAAGGCTTGCATGATAAAGGTGTTAGTGTTGTCATCTGATGGTCTTTTGTATTTCTACGTTACAAGTCATAATGTCTCTTTTTGTCATTTCTAATTTTGTTTGTTTGGGTCTTCTCTCTTGATTCCTTTAGCTAGTTGTTTAACAGTTTTGTTTATCTTTTCAAAGAACCAACTTTTTGCTTCATTGGTCCTTTGTATTTTCTTTAGTCTCTATTTCATTTAGTTCTGATTTGTTCTTTCTTTCCTTCTGCTAATTTAGGGTTTTGTTTGTTCTTTCCTTTTTAGTTCTTTGAAGTGCATCATTAGATTGTTAAGTTGTAATCTTTCTACTTTCTTGGTGTAGGCATTTAATGTTATAAATTTCCCTCCTAGCACTGTTTTGTTGTATCTCAAAGGTTTTGGTATGTTGTATTTTCATTTTCATTTGCTTCAAGAAATGTTTTTATTTTCATCTTAATTTCTTCATTAACCTCGTGGTCATTCAGAAGCATGTTTTTTCTGTGTAATTTTTATGTATTTATAGTTTCCAAAGTTCCTCTTGGTATTGATTTCTAGTTTTATTCCACTGTGGTCTGAGAAGATACTTGATATAATTCTAATTTTTAAACATTTATTGAGACTTTTTTGTGGTCTAATATATGGTCTTTCTTGAAAATGTTCCATGTGCTGATGAAAAGAATGTATACTCTGCAGTTGTTGGGTTAGAATGTTCTGTAAATATGTTAGGTTCATTTAGTCTAAAGTTCAGGTTTAGTCCAATTGTTCTTTGTTGATTCCCTGCATAGGTAATCTGTCTGCTGGGGTGTTGAAGTCCCCTACTATTTCTGTGTTATGCTCTATCTCTCCTTTTAAGTCTAGTAATATTTGTTTTATGAATCTAGTGCTCCAGTGTTGGGTACATATATATTTAGAGTTGTTATAGTCTCTTACTGAATTGATTTTTTTTTAAATTGTATTTTAGGTTCTGGGGTACATGTGCAGATCATGCAGGATTGTTGCATAGCTACATACATTGCAATGCGGTTTGTTGCCTCCCTCCTCCAATCACCTATATCTGGCACTTCTCCCTATGTTATCCCTCTCCAACCTCCCTACCCCCTGTTGTCCCTCCTCTATTCCTCCCCAACAGACCCCAGTGTGTGATGCTCCCCTCCCTGTGTCCATGTGTTCTCATCATTCAACACCCACCTATGAGTGAGAACATGTGGTGTTTGATTTTCTGTTCTTGTGTCAGTTTACTGAGAATGATGGTTTCCAGATTCACCCATGTCCCTACAAAGGACACAAATTCATCCATTTTTATGGCTGCATAGTATTCCATGGTGTATATGTGCTACATTTTCCTTGTCCAGTGTATCATCCATGGGTATTTGGGTTGGTTCCAGGTCTTTGCTATTGTAAACAGTGCCACAATGAACATCTGTGTGCATGTGTCTTTATAATAGAATGCTTTATAATCCATTGGGAATATACCCAGTAATGGGATTGCTGGGTCAAATGGAATTTCTATTTCTAGGTCCTTGAGGAATTGCCACACGATCTTCCACAATGGTTGAACTAGTTTACACTCCCACCAACAGTGTAAAAAGTTCCTATTTCTCCACATCCTCTCCAGCATCTGTTGTTTCTGGATTTTCTAATGATCACAATTCTAACTGGCATGAGATGGTATCTCAATGTGGTTTTGATTTGCATTTCTCTAGTAACCAGTGATGATGAACATTTATCATATGTTTGTTGGTCTTTTGTATGTCTTCTTTTGAAGAGTGTCTGTTCATATCTTTCTCCCACTTTTGGATGGGTTTGTTTGTTAGTTTTCTTGTAAATTTGTTTTAGTTCTTTCTTGTAAATCTGTTTTAGATTCTGGATATTAGCCCTTTGTCAGATAGGTAGATTGCAAAGATTTTTTCCCATTCTGTTGGTTGCTGGTTCACTCTAATGATTGTTTCTTTGCTGTACAGAAGCTCATTAGTTTAATTAGATCCTATTTGTCTGTTTTGGCTTTTGTTGCCAGTGCTTTTGGTATTTTAGTCATGAAATGCTTGCCTATGCCTATGTCCTGAATGGTGTTGCCTAGGTTTTCTTCCAGGGTTTTTATGGTGTTAGGTCTTATGTTTAAGTCTTTTGAGACACAGTATTGCTCTTGTCACCTAGGCTGGAGTGTAGTGGCATGATCTCAGCTCATTGCAGCCTCTGCTTCCCAGGTTCAAGTGATTATTGTGCCTCAGCCTCCCAAGAATTACAAGTGTGCAACACTAAACCTGGCTAATTTTTGTATTTTAGCAGAGATGGGCTTCCACCATGTTGGCCAGGCTAGTCTCGAACTCCTGACTTCAGGTGACCTGCCCACCTCAGCCTCCCAGAATACTGGGATTACAGGTGTGAGCTAAGGTGCCTGGCTGAATTTATTTATTTATAATTATATATTTTTGTATTTATTTATTTTTTTTTTTTTTTTTTGCGCTTTTGACTTAAGGGCTGTTTTATCTGATGTAAATATAGCTACTGCTGCTCATTTTTGGTTTCTGTTTTCATGGAATATCTTTTCTCCTTTACTTTCAACCTATATGTGTCTTTACAGATAAGGTGAGTTTTGAGTTTCTTGTAAGCAGCATACAATTGAGCCATGTTTTTTAAATCCATTCATCCGGTCTGTCTTTTAAGTGGAAACTTTAATTCATTTATGTTCAAGGTTATTATTAGTATGTGGGGTTTTGTTTTTGTCATGCTGTTAATTGTTTCTATATTAGTGTTTCTTTTTCTCTTACTGTGTTTTATTGTGGTTTGGGGGAATTCTGTAGTGGTGCCATTTGATTATTTTCTCTTCCTTCTTTGTTGATTGCTTTACCAGTCAGTTATATACCTTCATGTGTTTTCATCATGGAAATATTATCTTTTCAATTTCATGTTTAGAGCTCCCTTGGGCATTTCTTGTAGGTACAGTCTCTTGGTGATGAATTCCCTTAGCATTTGCTCATGTGGGAAAGAATTTATTTCTTCTTCATTTATGAAGATTAATCTTGCTGGTTGTAGTATTTATTGACTGACAGGTTATTATTTTTTTTCTTTAAGCACTTAGAATATACTGTCTCATTCTTTTCTGGCCTGTAAGGTTTCTGCTGTGAAGTCTGCTGTTAGTTTGATGGGGCTTCCTTTATAATGACTGGAGGCTTTTCTCTTGCTGTTTTTAGAATTTGCTCTTTCACTTTGTTTTAGACTGTCTGATTATAACGTGCCTTGGTGTAGACATTTTTGTGTTGTATTTGTTTGGGGGTTACTGAGTCGCATGTATCAGAATGTCTAAATCGCTTTCCATATTTGGGAGGTTTTCAGCTACTATTTTGTTAAATATGTTTTCTAAACCTTTTGATCTCTCTTTGCCTTTGGAGATATCAATAATTTGTAAATTTGATTGCTTTATATGATCCAGAATATTTTGAAGGCTTTCTTTGTTCTCTTTTATTCTTTTTTCTTTATTCTTGTCTGACTGGATTATTTCAAGAAACCTGTCTTCAAGTTCTGAAATTCTTTGTTTCATTTAACCTAATCTATTGTTGAAGCTTTCAAATATATTTTGTATTTCCCACAATGAGTTATCCAATTCCAGAATATCTGGTGTTTTGTTTGTTTTTTTTTTCTTTTTTTTCCCCCATCTCCTTGGTAAATAGATACCTTATTCATATTGTAGATTATTGTTCTGCATTCTTTGTATTGGTTTTCAATTTTCTCTTGCATCTACTTGAGTTTCTTTAAAATCAATATTTTGAATTATTTATCTGAGATTTTAATAATTTCTTTTTATTTAAGCTCTATTGCTGGAGAATTATTGTGTTCCTTTGGGGGTGTCATATTTCCTTGCTTTTTCACGTTTCTTGTGTCTTTATACTGATATCTATTTGTGCCTTGGGGTAGTGTATGCTGGCACTTGTGTTGGCAGTTTCTGAAAACTTTTGTTTTGTATATTTATCTGGTTTTCTTTTCTTTTTTCTTTCTTTTTTTTTTCTCAATTGCCTGACAGCAATTCCCATAGCATTTACTCCTTTATGGTCAGAAGTGGAGACATCCATTCAGTTCTTAATTTGAGTTTTTATAGTTTCCAATTCTAGAATTTTCATTTGATTATTTTTAACAGTTTCTAGTTCTCTAAAAAAATTAACCAGTTTCTTATTTGATATATGAAACATAATTATTTTAAAGTATATGTCTGATAAATCCAATATCTAGGCCTTCTATGTGTCTGTCTTTGGTCTTATTTTTTCTCTCAAATTTTGGTTAGTTCTTGTCTTTTTGTATATCAACCTAACTTTGATGGGGTTAGTTTGATGGGGTTTCCTTTACAATGACTAGATGCTTTTCTCTTGCTGTCTTTAGAATTCACTCTTTCATTTTGTTTTAGACTGTCTGATTATAATGTGCCTTGGTGCAGACATTTTTGTGTTGTATCTGTTTGGGGGTTTTGAGGGAATTTGAGACTTTGGATTCTGTCTCAGAGGATTTGTCTTTGTTTCTGGCAAGAACTTACTGAGAGGCAGATCATCTTAATCAAACAAAAGGCTGAGCTGATTTAAAGCTGGATTTGGTCCTTGTAAGAGCTGTTATTCTTCCTGTTTGCCTACCTGAGAGCCTGGGTGTTTGACAGGTTCTTTTCTCTTTGACTAACTTTGCATGAAATTTATTGTCCCCTAGGCTAATGCAACCACTTACGATCTTGCTCAGCTTCTAGGCCTCTCTGCTCCAGCAGCATTTGTTACTGGCAAATGTCTTGAGGAAAAAATATACCAGTTATCAGGCTCCCCTCTCTGGGCTTACTGTCTCTCTGCAATGCTGCCAAAAAGATATTTATTTATGTTTTGTCCAGCTTTTCTAGTTGTTCTTGGTGTTAATTTGAAATAAGCTAGTCCCCCATAGCAGGAAATAAAACTCAGTCTTAATTTCTTTTTAGTAATATATATTTTTTAAATTTCAACTTTTAGATTCAAGGGGTACATGTGCAAGTTTGTTACAAGGTATATTATGTGAGGCTGAATTTTGTGGTATGATTGAATCCATCACCCAAGTAGTGGACATAAAACCCAGTAGGTAGTTTTTCAACCATTGACCCTCCCTACCTCCCTCTTTTTTGTAATCCTGTGTCTATTGTTCCCATCTTTATGTTCATGTGTACCCAATGTTTAGCTCCCACTTATAAGTGAGAACATGCAGTATTTGTTTTTCTGTTTCTGCATTAATTTGCTTAGGATAGTGGCCTCCAGCTGCATCCATATTGCTGCATGATTTCATTCCTTCTTATGGCTGTATAGTATTCTATCTTGTATATGTATCACATTTTCTTTATCCAATCTGCCATTGATGGGCACCTAGGTTAATTCCATGCCCTTGCTATTATTATAAACAGTGCAACAGTGAGCATATGAGTACATATGTTTTTTTGGTAGAATGACTTATTTTACTTTGGGTATATACCCAGTAATGGGATTGCTAAGTCAGATAAGAGTTCTATTTTTAGCTTTTTTAGTGGAATCTTCAAACTGCTTTCCACAGTAGCTGAACTAATTTACAATTTCTCAATAGTGTACCTGCATTCTCTTTTTTCCACAGCCTCGTCAACATGATATCTTCTGACTTTTTAGTAATAGCCATTCTGACTGGTGTGAGATAATATTTCACTGTGGTTTTGATTTGCATTTCTCTGATGGTTAGTGATGTTTACAATTTTTAAAAATATGTTTTTTGGCTGCTTGTATATATTCTTTTGAGAAATGTCTGTTAGTGTCCTTTGCTCATTTTTTAATGAGGTTATTGTTTTTGGCTTGTTTATGTAAATTCCTTATAGAGTCTTGATATGAGACCTTTGTCAGATACATAGTTTGTGAATATTTTCTCTCATGCTGCAGGCTGTCAGTTTATTAAACTGATCATTTCTTTTGCCATGCAGAAGTTCTTTAGTTTAATTAGGTCCCATTTGTCTGTTTTTGTTTTTGTTGCAATTGCTTTTGAGAACTTAGCCATAAATTCTTTCCCAAGGCCAATGTCTACAAGGGTATTTCCTAGGTTTTCTTATAGGATTTTGTGTATTACATTTAAGTATTTCATCCATCTTGAGTTAATTTTTGTATATGGTGATACATAGGGGTCTAGTTTTATTCTTCTGTATATTGTTAGCCAGAGATCCCAGCACCATTTATTGAATAGGGAGTCCTTTCTTCATTGCTTATTTTTGTCAACTTTGTCAAAGATCGGTTGGTTATAAGGATTCAGCTTCATTTCCGGGTTTCCTATTCTGTTCTGCTGGTTTATGTGTCTGTTTTTTTGTACTAGTACCATGCTGTTTTGGCTACTGTAGCCTTGTAGTATACCTTGAAGTCAGGTAATGTGATGTCTCTGGCTTCATTCTTTTGGCTCAAGATTGCCTTGGCTATTCAGGCTCTGTTTTAGTACCATGTGAATTTTAGTGTATTTTTTTTCTAATTCTGTGAAAAAAATGCCATTGGTAGTTTGATAAGAATAGGATTGAATCTGTAGATTGTTTGGGCCGTGTGGACATTTTAATGATATTGATTCTCCCAATCCATGAGCATGAAATGTTCTTTCATTTGTTTGTGTCACCTATGATTTCTTTTAGCAGTGTTTTGTAGTTCTACTTGTGTAGATATTTTACCTCATTGGTTAGATATATTTCTAGATGTATTAGTTCATTTTCATGCAGCTGATAAAGACATACCCAACACTGGGAGCAAAAATAAGTTTAATCGGATTTACAGTTCCACATGACTGGGGAGGCCTCAGAATCATAATGGAAGGTGAAAGGCACTTCTTACATGGCAATGGCAAGAGAAAAATGAGCAAGAAGCAAAAGCAGAAACCCCTGATAATCCCATCAGATCTCATGAGACTTATTACTATCACAAGAACATGGGAAAGACCCATCTCCATGATTCAATTACCTCTCCCTGGGTTCCTCCCACAACACGTGGGAATTCTGGAAGATACAGTTCAAGTTAAGATTTGAGTGGGGACACAGCCAAACCATTCACTGGATATTTTATTTTTTGTGGTTAGTGTAAACGGAATTGTATTCTTGATTTGACTCTCGGCTTGAATGTATTGGTGTACTGAAGTGCTACTGATTTTTGTAAATTGTATTTGTATCCTGAAGCTTTACTAAAGTTATTTATTAGGTCTACGAGTGCTTTGATGGAGTGTTTAGGGTTTTCTAGGTATAGTAGTATTTCACCAGCAAAGATACATAATTCGTGTTATTTTCCTATTTGGATGCCTTTTATTTCTTTCTTTTGTTCAATTTCTCTGGCTAGGACTTCCAGTACTATATTGGATAGGGGTGGTGAGAGTGGGCATTCTTGTCTTGTTCCAGTTCTTAAGGGGAATGCTTCCAGCTTTTGTCCATTTAGCATGATGTTGGCTGTGAGTTTGTCATAGATGGCTCTTATTATCTTGAGGTATGTTCCTTCAATGCATAGTTTATTGAAGGTTTTTATCATGAAGGGATACTGGGATGTATTGAAAGCTTTTTCTTCATCTGTTGAGATGATCGTATGGTTTTTCTTTTTAATTCTGTTTATGCAGTGAATCACATTTATTGATTTGTGTATGTTGAACATCCCAGGAATGAAGCCTACTTTGTCATGGTGAATTAACTTTTTGATATGCTACAGGATTCAGTTTTCTAGTATTTTGTTGAGGATTTTTGTGCCTATGTTAATCAGGGATATTGGATTGTAGTTTTTTATTGTTTCTTTGCCAACTTTTGGTATCAAGATGATGCCAGTTTCATAGAATGAGTTGGGGAGAAATCCCTCTGTATTAATATGTTCTCACATTGCTATAAAGAAATACCTGAGACTGGGTAATTTATAAAGAAAAGAGGTTAAATTGGCTCAAGATTATTTACACCAGGGGTTCTCAAAGTTTGGTCCCTGGGCCATCTGAGAACTTGTTAGAAATGCAGATTCTCAGTCCCACCCTTGATATCCAGCCACCTGTGTTGCAATCCCGTCCCCTCATGCCTTGTGTGCACACTCACATTTGCACCACTGATCTGTACTGCTTCCACTTCCCACAGCAGTAGGAGCTGTGAGCTCAACCTGCAAGCCTCCAGTGCCAGGGGCGCACTGCCTACTAATGCAACTTGTTCTCTTAGGTTTGCTTGTCAAAAGCTCTTCCTTGAATTGAGTCAAAAATCTAAGCCCTGTCCCCCAAACCTAGCAGTCTCCTTTTTGCCCCTGGGTGGCACATAAAAATAAGTATTCAGTTGATGTACAAGTAATTTGTCGGTTTATATCATGAGTATTAAATCATTAAATCATGTGGACTAGAGGGCAAGAAGGCACCTGCGGTGGCTGGAGCCTGGGGACAAGAGGAGGGGTGCCACAGGGGAGGTGGCCAGGCCTGCAGCCATTTTGGAAACTACGAGAGGCTTTTAAACTTGGAGCAACAGGGTCCAGATCAGGATTTAGGGTGGGAATGGGGTGCGGAGCAGAATGGAGACGAGGATAAGTGGGCTGTTATGGAGGCTGCAGGAGTGCAGGGAAGGGTAGTCCGTGGCAGCAGAGAGAGTATGATGGCCAAGAGGGGGATGAAGTAACAGCCACATGGGTTGTGAGGGGGCTTAACAGGAAGAGCAGCCTGCAGGTCATCGGGGATGCTGAGGAAGCACTTGGTCAGTGGTCACCCCTTGTTCTAGTTCTGATGCCAATGAGCTGGGGGCCCCAGCCAAGGGACTGAACCTAATGCGGCTGAGTTCCACCAACTGTCACACCGCTTTGCATTAAGCCTGGCATTCGGGGAACCCCTGTACCTGCTGCACCCACCTGCCCTCCATACCATCACCGGTGGCCTCCAGAGCACCGTGATCCATGCGCACAGTGGGGAGGGCCTGGGATACACCGGAGCCCTTGCCCCAGTGCTGCACGAATAGAATGTTCCTCCTTATTTCTGGAGGCCAGTGCTTTCCAGACTTGTCTGACTGCAAATGTCACTCCAGCTACTTGTGGAAAATGCAGATCCCTGGAGGTTCTGAGTGGAAGATTTGGGAATCCATAAATCTAGTCAGTGTCTTAAGGGTTCTTACAAGAAGGACTTCTCCTAGCCCAGGCTGGCCTCACCACTGCACAAGGTGATATCCCATAGTGGCACTCACTGTGGCCAAAGCTGGGTGATCATCTGTGTGGCTGCTTGATTTGTGTCTTTCCAGCTGACGGTACCCCAGGGAAGCAGCAGCACCCTGCCTCTCTTGTGTGTCCTGGTGACTGCAGATGAGCTCATGGAGCATGAATGAATAAGTAAATGACTTCCCAAAGAAAGCATGTCCTTCAGGGCAGAGTGAGGAAGGGAGGTGGTGACAATGGGCTCAGGACCAGGAGAAGGTGAGCTGGGCTGGTGCTGTCAGGAACAATGTTATAAATATCAGAACCTGGAGAAGCCTTAAAGCAACATTGCTCAGGCTTGCAACATGCACCATTTGGCACATGTGGGGCAGAGAAGCTCTGAGACAGAGCAGAATGCTCTTGGAGATGGGGTTCCCCCTATCCGGGTTGGGGCAAAGAGCATGGGAGCAGCTTAAGGTGAGTACATACTAGAAGGAGGAGGAGGAATTTTCCAGGTGAAGACATGCAGGATGGGCATTGCCCTGGCCCAGGGAACAGTCTGGGCAAAAGTTCAGAGGAGGGAAGGAAGGAGCATGACATTTAGGAATTTCAGCTCACTCAATGGTAGGACTGGGAACCCTGCCACACACAATTTTTCTTTTTGCTTTTTATTATATAAAATTTCAAACACAGGAAACTGAAAAGAATAGTACCATGGATGGTCATCTCTACCGAGGTTCAACAATTGTTAGTAGTTTGCTTTCTCTCTTTCTGTATTTTGCAGAGCCATCTTAAATTATGGACATCTAAACCTTTCACTCTTAAACATATCCCCAATTATCACAACTAAAAAAATTAGCAATAAAACCTGACAAGCACTCCCACCTGGTTCTTTCAGTTAAGGCCTGGTGGGAAGCAGGTAGTGTGCTGGAGCTGGGTCATTGAGGAGAGATGAGTAAAGGACAATTGACAAGGATGGACAATTAGGGAAACAGCTGTCACCAGCTATGGGCTTGCAAGGCAGGAGAAAAAGTTGGCCGGAATTCAGAGAAGCAGCTGGATGGAGGCTACCGGCCGCCTGCCTAAAGCAGTGAATTGTGGTGGAGGCACAAAATCCACCTGAGCACCTGTAAGTATAAGACAAATAAACCCCCATCCTCTTCCTCTTCCAGGGGCTGCCCTCCTCCAGGTGCACCCATCAGCCAACTCACTGGAAACAAGGCTTCTGCTAACTAAGGTTGAACAATGGTGCCAACATCTCAGAGTCTGATGTTCAAGGACAGGAACCATCCAGTACAGAAGAAAGATGTAGGCTGGGAGGCTAGGCCAGGCTCACCTTTCATGATTTTCTGCCTGCTTTATATTTGCTGGCAGATGATTAGATGGTGCCCATTCAGCGTGAGGGTGGGTCTCCCTTCCCAGCCCACTGACTCAAATGTGGATCTCCTTCAGCAACACCCTCACAGACACACCCAGGATTAATACTTTGCATCCTTCAATCCAATCAAGTTGACACTCAGTATTAACCATCATGATGTGATTTTAAAAGGTACATGGAAGTATATACAATTTTTTATCTTTTCTTTTTCTTCCATTTCCCAAGGACTACCACTGTTTACTGAATTTGTTTTTTAATCTGGTGATTATGACCAGTATAACATTTTAAATAAAACATTAAATTATTAGGCTCATTCTACTGTAATATTTAATGCAAATTAACATGAATTTTTTATTGTTTTTGTTTTTTCTTTTGTGACGTTTGCATCTAACTTATTCTTTCATTTGTTTCTATTTATTTTGTTTAAAATAAAAAGTGCCTGTGTTCTTATGATAATAAGTGAAACACTACAAAAATGATATAAGACGTTAATAATCTCTTCTAACCTTCATTCCCACCCCTGTGGTGTAATCACTCTTAGCAGATTGCTGAATTTTTTGGCCCATTCATCTAGAGTCATATGGTACTATGAAACATATGTGCACATCCACAGGAGTGGCAGACATTGTTAGTCACTCTTCCAATATTAATTTTTCTCTTCTACCTTACAAATAGAGCTCCTTATTCTTCTCCTTTTTTTTTTTTTTTTTTAAACAGAGAAAGTTTTCTCCGTTAGAATATTTACCATCATAGTTTTCCTTTCAGACAGTGATACAATGAGACAATTCTTGGCAATGAGAAAAACAGAGATGTCACTCACTGGGTGGAATTTTAGGAGAGTTTTTAAAGAGAAACAAGCTCAGCTGTTCCTTCTTAAGCTTGTTGAGCTGCGTCCTTTCTATCAGTTTTAAACATGACTATGAGAAGTGGGATGTGAAGAGCCATATACCTCTAGGACTAGTGGAACAAAAAGTAGAACAAGGTTTGGGCACTACATGGCTCAGGAAGCAACTGCACCAGTTATGCTTAATCTGCAAACCCTTATTTGGTTAGGAAAATAATATCATTTGTTGCTTAATAGTAAATAATGAGAATTCTTCAAAGTCAATAATTCTATATCTGTTATGTTACTTTGAGGAGTTTCACATCATCAGTAATATTAATGGACTATCATTTGTCTATTTCCTAAACTAATCATTTAAAAGGTTGCTTCCGGCTTCTTACCTACAAACAATATTACAGTAATCACCCACAAAGGTAAGTTCCTAGGTATTGGTGTTTTGTGCTCACTATGACATAGTCCCCCATGTAAGTTTGCTCAAATTTTAATACACATTTTATGATTACTTTCCAAAGACATGTAGAAATTCATACTGCCACAGTATGAAATCATAAGCAAATGTATGAGTTTAAGTTATCCAAAAGCATATTGCAATTATTTCATATCACAAAATTATTAATTTTTAAAATAAAATTAATCAAGAGGTCAAAAACTTAGGTCATCATCATTACTTATATATTTGTTGTTCATCTGGATTATGCTTTCTCTGGATTGGTTATTCTTTAAATAACTTTCCCTTGACTTGTTTGTCTTTTTCTTATCTCTTTCCAAATTTCTTTATATGTTAGAGTTGTTATACCAATATATTTACTATATGTTGCAAATATTTTCTTCTAATCTATTGTCTTTTGATTTTTTTATGGAGTGTTTTGCAATTGAAATATATGTATTTAAATAAAATACTTGCATACATGTTTCTTGATTTGTCATCCTTATGTAGTATTAATTGATGCCGGGTCTTCAGGTACCAACATGACTTCCCTGCTCTTTTAGCAACTTCCTTCCAAAATTTAATTGTAAATAATGCACTTCTCCATCTTTTTCTTAGTTTGTCAACTACAATAAATTTACTGATTCCATTCCCCAAAGGTTTCTTTTTTAACTAGCACACTTTCATGTCTTTCCATCTTTTCCTTTTGTAACTACCTGAATTGTTGTTAGGCATATCATTATTTTTACAAGATCTAGTTTACATCACTGTCACAGGGACACCACCATCACTGTGCAGCAGCATAATCACCTTGGTTCTTCCTGAAATTGTGCAGAATGCGGCAGCATTATAATTATAATTTTTTATTATATTAATATCTCATGCTTGAAGTATGTTCTTAATACAAAGGTTGAAATTAAAGGTAGTTTTTACAGTATAGATAAATTTTATTTACTCTTCCTCTAGGCATTTCCTATTCTGAGGAACTTACTTTGATCTTATGTTGCAAATAAGCGACTACTTGAGATGCACAAATATAGAGAGACTGCTGCAGGCCACTTCATGGCTATCCACAGATAGAAAGGTTTTTTTGAGATTTTCAGCCCTTTCTATAATAAGCAATGTTTTATATCTTTTTACTTTATTTGGGGGATTGGATGACTAGTTCCTAAGGACTGACTATTGAATGGTCCTAGATCTTGAATCTACCTTTGGATAACTTCTTGTTTAGACTTTTCTATTATCAGAGACTTATGATAATTTCTGGTCTGTGGAGATGTCTTGAGTAAACTTTAGTCAAATTGGTGGACTATTCAAATACTGAGATAATATTTGCAAAATTGTTAATAGATGTGAGACAAGGGCATCAGCCTATCATTCTTTGATACAAGGATTGATATCTGCCTAATACAGCAAAATAGAACACAACATCGTTCATTTATCAAATCTATCAACTTTATCTACAGTCTTTACGTTGTAGAAAAAGGAATCATAGACGATTAGGAAATAGAATCTTGCCTGATATTTATTTATGATTTCCTTGAATTTAAAGTTATAAGGCCTTGGATATTTAGCCATTTCTTGTTTCAACTGTCATTTATTTAATGAGCAAAACTGTATCTTTGCTGTGGCGAATTTTTAAAAGGATGTTATTGTAGGGTGGAATATTTAATATTGAGGTCCTGTTTGATGCTAAGTAGGTTAGCTAACTCTAGTTCTCTCTTTTCTAATGACAATTTTAATAAATAAGTACAAAAAATAATACTTGATTTAGTTTGATAATTATAATTTCTTAAACTAGATGTATTCGTCCCTACTTGCCTCTAATTTTCCATCTCTTTTCCTTATGATTACACTTATGGTTTTCATATGAAGAACAATGTAAATTTTATATTTTTCATTACAGTAGTTATCACATTTATGTTAGCAGTGGCATTTACCATTCTACATTCATTTAACATAAGATATTCTCCTTGAACTAAAGCCTAATGACAGTATAATTCAATCTTTCTAATCAAGTGGTTCTATTTCTTTTTTCAAAGGAGGTGTTTTTAATGTAGTCATGAAAGGTAAATGCTAACAATAGACCCCAGAGAATTAGGAGACCTTATTCATCAAGAAGGGAATATTATATCAAATAACTTTTAATTTCTAAAAAACGTGGCTTGCCAGTATTTACAGTTCACATCCAGCAAATTTCAAATTGATGTAATTGTGAAATAAATTCAGCAATTTTTAATCTAAATTTAAGTAAAACTTTTTTTTGTCTTGGTTTTGCTGACATTTGTTTCTAGCATAGTTAGCATAGTTTTCTTTTTTAACTTTTTTCTCGTTTGGTTTCTACTCAACGGGTATTATTTTTCTACTTTATACCTTTATCAAATATCCTTTTTTAGAAAAATCAGATGTATAGATAGGAATTTTCAGAATTTTAGCAAGTTAAAGTGTTACTGGAAAGGGATTCCAATTCAGACCCCGAGAGAAGATTTCACACAAGAAAGAATTCAGGATGAGTCCCCAGTGCAAAGCGAAAGCAAGTTTATTAAGGTAAAGTGGTCTCATAGAAAGAGTTAGGGAGGATTCCCTCTTTTTGTATTGTTTGGAATAGTTTCAACAGGAATGGTACCAGCTCCTGTTTGTAGGCCTGGTAGAATTCATCTGTGAACCCATCTGGACCTGGACTTTTTTTGGTTGGTAGGCTATTAATTGCTGCCTTGACTTCTGACCTTGTTATTGGTCTATTCATGGTTTCAACTTCTTCTTGGCTTAGTCTTGGGAGTAAATCTGGCAGAGACACAAATAAAAAAGAAAACTACAGGCCAATATCCATGATGAACATAGATGCCAAAATCTTCAATAAAATACTGGCAAACCGAATCCAATATCACATCAAAAAGCTTATCTACCAAGATCAAGTAGGCTTCATCCCAGGGATGCAAGGCTGGTACAACATACGCAAATCTATAAACATAATGTGTCAGCAAACTGACACAAGAACAGAAAATCAAACTCCACATGTTCTCACTTAGAGGTGAGTGTTGAACAATGAGAACACATGGACACAGGGAGGGGAGCATCACAGGCTGGGTTCTGTTTGGGGAAGTAGGGGAGGGACAGCAGGAGTAGGGAGGTTGGGGAGGGATAACATGGGGAGAAATGTCAGATACAGATGACGGCGAGATGGAAGCAGCAAACCGCAATTCCATGTATGTACCTATGCAACAATCCTGCATGATATGCACATGTACCCCAGAACCTAAAGTACAATAAACTAACTAACTAACTAACTAACTAAATAATTTGTTATCCATTAATCAGTGATGGACAGCTGGGCTGTTTCTACTTTTTGACTATTATTTATGATGCTGATATGAGTATTTGTGTACAAGTTTTTACATGAATATAAATCTTGAATTTTCTTGGTATATACCTAGAAGTAGAACTGCTCAGTGATATGGTAACTCTGTTTGAATACTGAGCACCTTTTGAAGTGTTTTTCATAGGGGAAGCATAATTTCATATTCTCATCAGCAATGCATAAGAGTTTCAATTTCTCCCCAACCTCATCTACATTTGTTATTTCTGTCTTTTCTATTATATCCATCCTACTAGGTTTGAAGCAATAGGTCATTTTTGTTTTGATTTGCATTTCACAAATGAACACCTTTTCATGTGCTTATTGGTCATTTATATATCTTTTTTGGAGGAAAATCTCTTCAAATTCTTGGGCCATTTAGAAAATAACAATATTTTTATTTTTTAGTTGTAAATGTTCATTATATATTCTGGATACAAGTTCCTCATCAGTTATATAATTTGCAAAAATTTCCTCCCTATTTGTGCATCATCTTTTCACTTTACTGATGACATCCTTCAAAACACACATTTTTTTCATTATAATGAAGTTCAATTTATGTCTTTATTTGTTGCTTGTGCATTGCTATTGTATCTAAGAAATCACTGCCTTATCCAGGGTCACTAAGATTCACCCCTATGTTTTCTTCTGAGTTATATAGTGTTAGTTCTTACATTTAAATCTATGAAAGCTTTGAATTAATTTTTGTGTATGGTATAAAACAGGGGTCTGATTTCACTCTTTTACAGTAGATATCCAGTGGTTCTATAACTATTTATTGCAAAGTCTATTATCGCATTAAATTGTCCTTACACGCTTCTTGAATCACATTCCAGTCTTACAGATGAGTAAACAGAGACTAAGAGAAGTAAATATTTCTGGATATAATGTCATGTTAATGATAGAATTAAGTTTTGAAGCTTGAATTGGCTGGCTACAAAACTTTTCATCATACCAGTGTTCTCGGTTCTGGATCCTGGGTGGGTAAAGGAAGAAAGCCATAGACTTTGAATTATTACAGCAACTTTGAATCTATATTCCACCATGTAAGATCTGTAGATTGGGTGTATAAAAGCTCATCTACCATAATATTGAAAACTCCTAATATTTTTTTGTTTGACTTTCAAATGGAAGCTGTGTGTGTGTGTGCGTGCATGATTGTGGTATACTATATCATACTGTTCTATTTTTTTAAAGCAAGATTTAGATATTTCAGGAAATTACATTCTAAATAATGAAATATTTGCCATATACTATATACATTCTTGATGACTTTACTTTTATTCAGAGTACTCCTACAGAAATAACATGTTGGGAAATCTCACATATGCTGTCAATAATTGGAGCTCATAAAATAAATAAATATTTACTGTTATTTGATAGAACATGACTGACCTTTTCATCCTACATATTAAAAATATTTTCTTGAAAGATGATTAATTGCCACATATACATGTGGTTAAATACATATGTTAAGTAATATATACATTTAATTAATATATGATATATACAAATATATATGTTATTTGTCTATTTAACCACATATGTATGTTAAATAACAACTGAGTATTCTGGGGCAATTAACCTGTATATTAAATAACAACTGAATATTATGGGGCAACAAAAAACTGAATATTTTGGGGCAGTTTATACATATACAAATTTGGGTAATTCATGTGGAGCTGATATTTCAGAGATCCTTAAACTCAAACTCTGAGGACAGGACAATTACAAAATATCATGCTTTCTAGTAGAAAATCAAGTTGTTGAGATAAAACTCTAAGTAAATGTGTTAAAAATAAACATGGAAATAAATTTTGTTAGTAAAGTTCAGACAAGTATTTTGATTGAAACCAACAAAAATAATGGTTTATCATGTTTAGGGTACAAAGTGTAAGGCATAGAAGAAAATAATTTAAATTATGTAATTGACATTAAAACATTTTTCTGTTAAAAATGCTTCTACTCAGCTTATTTGGCTCAATTATGGCTGAGAATTATGACTTTTAGAAAGTGTTTATTTTTATATGGTTTGGTTAATTTTTTCCATTTTATAGTTAAGGCTAAATGTTCAATTTTTTTTTCCTCCCCTCTTCATATCTTAAGTCAGATCTCTAGCCCCTTTGAATGCCACAATTACAGGTGTAACTTCATAATAATATTGCTCACTTAACATTATTTTGACTATTAATGACATTAATATACATGAAAATGATTTGAAAACTGTTTATAGCCATCCTAATTGAATTTTATATTACTTATGATTATCCGAAAGTATCTGGTCTATAATTGTTGAAACTGTTCTTTTTCATCTTGCTTGTCTGGTTCACCACTCTCCAACTGCTTTGAACACTGACTTGAACTGAGTAGGTATCCCAACGAAGAAATCAAATGAAGGAATTCTATAAGCTATATTTTTATTATTGGTATTTGATTTATTACTAGGTAAAAACTTGCAAATGAATCAGTTGTGCACACACTTTTAGTCAATTGCATTATCTTATATTTATATAAGCCAGCCTATTGACACTTCACCTATTACAAAATCAATCATTAGCAAAAAAATTTAAAAAAAAGATCTGTATGAATGAAATGCTATTAATAAACCCAGGTACCAAACACTAAATGATGTGGCAACCTAGTCATTATAGAAATACTCATAATTTAAATGTTTGATTATATTTGTTAAATAATTTTGCTGAAAGCTTTGTTACCATTATTGTTTTCATCATCGATTCCAGGACCTATAAATCAACTTAAAACCACTCATTTTTACCCACTTAGAGATCTGTACTAGCTTCTGAACCAGCAGGTGACCCATTAATTTAAGAGACTCATTATAAGTAATCAATATGACTCAAGTGCCTTTATTATAAGCTCTAGAGTCTTAATATTCAATATCACTGATACAGTTAAGAATATGAATTGCATTTAAATAATATTTACTGGGGAAATTACACATTTTATCATGAGGCAAAAGTTACTTTTACTTTAGTCATTTAAACAGTATTAAAGGTATCATTCTTAACTTGTTGATTTCACAACTTATTTAGCAATTTATATTATGCAAATGGCTTTGGGATATAGAATACAATAAATGTGAATTTTATAATTTAAAGATATTTTTGATATAAAACCCAATAAGCCACAAACAAAACTAATGAACAGAGAATAATAAAAGTAATTTTTCTTTATCTCTTCTAAATATTAAAATGTGTCAAAGCCACAAGGCTCTTGGGCTTTTCAACAATAATATCAACTGAACACATTAAATGAAATAAAATGCATACATATATGCTAACATAAAAAAGAAAGCTCTGAGAAAAATTAAAACAATTGCTGATAAAATATTTTAAGTAAACTGACTGGGAAAGCAAAAGCCATTAGCTTTATTAAACTTATGCTTTAGAAATATTTAACTGATGTTAGAGTTTATAGAACATTATAATAAAATTTCAGAGTAAGACTGCCTACCTATTTAAGCACCTATTAAAAATGATAATTAGGAATAAGGTATAATTTACTAAAGTTATCTAAATCACAATCATCTTAAAAACAATTACCACAAAATAATTAACATGCAGGGTGGCTCTAGTATTAAAGTACTCCGAAAGTATTGAGTGAAAATCTAATATCTGTCCTGGTCTTTCTGCAGTTTCAAATCTTGTCACCTTAGTTTTTTATCATTTGCTAATTTCTGTCTGAGTTTCATTATATATCATTTATCAGCTACATTTTTTTGTATAAGAAAATTTATATATGTTTTTTACATAAAATTTGACATAAAATCCTAAATTCCTGCATTTGCAAGTGTATCAGACATTAACAGGGTTCATCAACTGGGGAAAAATAGTAAGAAAAAATATAAAGTGTTTACTTTTTTGCTACCTGAAATTATCCCTTTGTGGAGAAGTAATTAATGCTTCTGTATTTTCTATGTAGCCGCAAAACATATGGTTGTTTTTAAAATTTATGTTAGATTCCAAAAACTGTGGCATCCTGTGAAGACATAAGAGCTGAAAATAGACTTTTTCATATTGGTATATTCCAGTCGATGCAAATTTCTTCTGGACAAAGAGGAACTAAACTCTAAAAACACAATGTGAAATTCCAATGTTTTCTTAGATTATTTACACATCTACTATGCATTGTCAGTAGTCTTTTCTGCTGAATCAGATGATTGTATTTAGGTTATGACCATCATCATTTAATGTATTGTAAATTTTCATATGCTTTATTATTCTGAACTAATTTAAATGACAATTGAATTATCACTTTATTAAAGGTTAAAATCAACTTAACTCTAAAGCTACAACTTAACTCTAAATCCTTGCAAATTTAAATGGTAGGTCTTTAAATTTGTTTTTGGATCCTTCTGTGGTTTTTGATGTGTACTATTTCCCAGAGGTAGATTTTGATTCAGTAGTTCTCTACAGTGTCAATTTCTTTGTGATTCTGAAATTTTGGCAATAATATTTTAATAATAATTTTTCACTTTGACTCCGTTTTTTTGTCTCATTCCCAATTATACTATTACTCTGCCTTTTGACCTTAATTGGGGTTGCTTAGGGGTTCTTTTACTGTCCTTTCTCAAAAGCCATATTTTAATATATAATTTCAGTTTCTTCTGATTTCTTCATTTATTTCCATTAATTTCAAGGGAGGAAAATGTTGAATAAATTGTAAGATAATTATTATTTGGAATATTATGCTAATTTTAAAGATATTTAATTAAATGTATAATTGTTGACCTAAAAGAATATCTATGATGCATTATTAAATCACAAAGCAAGTGTTTGGGTATGAAGAATGTCAATGAAAAATGACTGTTTATAATGATTACCTTTTTAATACCTTTGCATACTTTGTCTTTTAAATACATAAATGAAGTTTATTAACTTTGTGCATCTTTGAATTTGTTTCTTATCTTTTAAGAAGATAAGAAAAAATTTTTCTAAAAAAATTTTTTAGAAACAGTGCCTCACTATGTTACTGAGGCTCATCTCAAAGCCCTGGACTCAAGCAATCCACCCACCTTGACCTCCCAAAGTGTTGTGATTAGACGCATGAGCCACTGTACCTGGCTTTCTTTCTTATCTTTTTTTTTTTTTTTTTTAAATAGATTTGAGGGTATAAGTGCTACTTTGTTACACAGATATTTTGGGTAGTGATGGAAGTCTGGGATTTTTGTGTAACCACTACCTGAATAGTGTACATTGTGTCTGTTAGGTAATTTTTAATCCCTCAACTTTCTCCCACCCTCCCATCTTTGATTCTCCAATGTCTATTTTTCCACTCCCTCTGCCCATATGTATACATTATTTGGCTCCTACTTATAAGTGAGAAGATTCAGTACTTGACTTTCTGTTTCTGAGTTGTTTCAATTAAGATAATGGCTATCATCAATGTTGCTGCAAAAAGACATGATCTCATGCTCTTTTTTGTAACTAAGTTGTATTCCATTATAAATACCATATTCCCTTATTCAGTCTTTCATTCATTGACACTTACATTGATTTTATGACTTTGCTGTTGTAAATAGTGTTGTGATGAACATATGAGTATGGATATATTTTGATATAATTTTATTTCTTTTGGATAGATAGATATCCAGTGGTGGGATTGCTTGATCAAATGTTAGTTCAATTTTTAGTTTTTAGAGAGCTCTCCTACTGTTTACCATAAAGGTTGTACTTATTTCCATTCCCACCAACAGTGAATAAATGTTCCCTTTTCTCCACATCCATGCTAACATCTATTTATTTTGATTTTTTAATAATAACTGTTATGACGTGTAAGATGCATTAAATGGTGTATGTTGATTTTATATATTGAAACTTAATGAATTCATTGATTAAATCTAGGAGTCTTTTGGAGGAGTCTTCAGGAATTTCTAGGTATAAAATTATATCATCAGCAGACAGACATAATTTTATTTTCTTCTTTCTAGTTTGGTGCCATTTCTTTCTTTCTCTTGCCTGATTCTTCTGGCCAGAACTTAGGAGTAGGAGTGGTGAAAGTGGGCATCTTTGTTTTGTTCCAGTTCTTAGAAGGAAAGCTTTCAACTTTTCTCTATTCAGTGTAATGTTGGTTATGAGTTTGTCTTATATGGCTTTTATTATGTTCATGTATGTTCCTTCTATGACTTGTTAACTTGTTGGGTGTTGGGGGTTTTTATCATGAAGAGATGCTGAATTTTATCAAATGCTTTTTCTGCATTTATTGAGATGATCATATGATTTTTGTTTTTAATTCTGCTTATGTAATGAACCATGTTTATTGACTCATGTATGTTGAAGCATCCTTGCATCTCCAGAATAAAAGCTACTTGATTGCGGTGTATTTACTTTTCAATGTGCTGTTAGATTAGTTTTGCCAGTATTTTGTTGAGGATATTTGAATCTATGTTCATCAGAGACATTGGTCTGTACTTTTATTTTTTTTTTTTTGTTGTGTCCTTGCCTGGAGTTGGTATCAGGGTGATGCTGGCTACCTAGAATGAGTTAACTATGATTCCTTTATCCTCTGTTTTGTGGAACAGTTTCAGTAGTACTGATACCAGTTCTGGTTATGTGGTTGTGTGCATATACATTCAAGATTTTAATACCTTGTTGAATCGATCCCTTTATTATTATATAGTAATCTTCTTTTATTATTTTACTTTTATTGATTAAAAGTCTGTTTTATCTAAAATAATTATATATTTTTGTTGAATTGATCCCTTTATCATTATATAGTGGCCTTCTTTGTCTTTTTTTTTTTTAATATTACTGATTTAAAGTTTGTTTTATCTGACATAAATGTAGCTATTCCTGCTCACTTTTGGTTTTCATTTGCGTAGAACATTTTTTCCACCCCATTATCTTCAATCTATAAGTGTTTTTACCATTTAGGTAGATTTCTTATAAGCATCATCTGGTTGCATCATGTTTTTTTTTTTTAATTCATTTTGTCAGTCTACATGTTTTAAGTGGAGCATTTAATCCATTTACATTCAAGGTTAATATTGATATGTGAGATTTTCTTCCTGTTGTAATGTTAATTGTTATCTAGTCGCTTTGTAATCTCATTTGTTTAATTTTCTTATGATGCCTTTTAGTTTTATATGTATGTGTGTGTTTGTATTGGTAAGTATCAACTTTTAATTTCCATGTTTAGAATTCCCTCAAGCAATTCTTGTAAGGTCAGTCCAGTGCTAACAAATTCCCTCAGCATTTGCTTGCCTGGGAAAAGTTTTCTTTCTCCTTCATTTTTGAAGCTTATTCTGACAGGATAGAAAATTTGGGTTTAACAGTTTTTGTTTTGTTTCTTTTTCCTTAAGCACTTTGAAAACAATTTCCCAATCTCTTCAGGCTTGCAAAATTTCTGCTGAGAAGTCCAGTTAATCTGAGGGGAATTTTCTTTATAGATAATTAGATGCTTTCACCTTGCTAATTTTAAGATTTTTTTCTTTTATGTTGACCTCAGAAGTATGATGACTGTCTTGATGAGATCCTTCTTGCAATGTATTTTTCAGAAGTCTTTGAGCCTCTTGTATCTGTATGTCTAGTTATTTTGCTAGACTAGAGGCATTTTCCTTATCTATTTTCTCAAATAGTTTTTCTGACTTTTTGTTTTTTACTCCCTCAGGAATATCTACAATTCATAGATTCAGACATTTCACAGTCTCCTGCTATTAGAAGGACTTTCTGATTTTTAAAATTCTTTTTTCTTTGTTTTATCTTACAGGATTAATTCAAAAGACCCATCTTCATATTCTGAAATTCTTTCTTATGCATGGTCTAGTCAATTCTTGAAGTTTTCAACTGTATTTTGTAATTACCTCCATAATTTTTTCATTTCCAGAAACTCTGTTCGACTTTTCTTTAAAATCTCTCTCTCTTTGGTACATTTCTCATCTGAATCTTGAAATGATATTCTGATTTCTTTGCATTGGCTTTCAGATTTATCTTGGATCTCATTGAACTTTCTAACAATCCATATTTTGAATTATTTATCTAACATTTCAAGATTTTCATTTTGGTTAGGATCCATTGTTAGAGAGGTTATGTGGTCATTTGAAGATTTCATAACACTCCAGTTTATTCATACTGCTGAAATTGTTATGCTGGCTCCCTCTTAACCTGGAGAAACTGTCATTCTTATTTTTTAATTAACTTTTGTCTAGATTAGACTTTTTTTACTTTTTAAGGGTGCAACAGTAAATCAGGTTAATTGGCTTTGTTTCTGTGTGCTTTCAGGAAGCCAAAACTTTGTATGAATTTCTTGATTATAGATAGCCTAAATTTGTGGTTTTCTCAAATGCTGACTGTTTTATTGGTGCCATGGGTGTGTGAATAGGCTCTCAGCTTCCTACCGAAATGAGGAGGTGGTGGTCTCCATAAACTTAACTTGCTCCCAAGGACTGTGCACTTGTGCCAGCTGATTTTATATTGCATTGTGCAGTTCAACCTCCAGGCCAGTAGGTGGTGCTTGTAGGTAAGAGTCGACTAAGGTAGTGGTAGTATGGTATGTTTGATCTTTGTTTACATAAAGTTCTGTGATGCCTCAGGCCATGGATTTGTCTGTGGAGCACTGGTTCCACTTTCAGCCACACACGGAGGCAAAGCTGGGCAGAACTGCTTTGGGCTAACCTGGTCTCTTGTACCCCTATGGCAGGTGCAAGCACCAGCCCTTAGAGGCAGGATGGCAGAGTGACTCTGTGAGACCTCCTTAGTTATAAATAGCCTTAGTATGGTGGCTTTCTCAAAGGTCCACTGTAATTGTAAAGTACTAGGTGGTTGAATGGGCTCAAGGCCTCCTGAGTAGCTGGGGTATTATAGCAATTGTAGTAGCTGAGGTTGTACAGATTTTCTCCTTCCAGAGTACTGTGCAATTGTGTTAGCAGATGTTGTAATGCACTGTGCAAGTTGACTTCCCAGACAGGAGATGAAAGTTGCAGGAGGAAGCCAGCTGCAGTGGTGGCCTTGGGATTTATGCTTCACCTTTGTTAACTAGAAGAAGTATTTGGATTTCCCAAGTCATAGGCAGGGTCATGGAACTCTCAGAAGTTCCTGCCCTGTGGTCTGCCACTATGGCAGATTGAGAGGGCAATGCTGAGTAAATACTTGTGCAACCATCTTAAACTAAACAAAAATGAAGACAAATTTTTGAAAAGACAGAAAATGCCATTAAGTAAGGTTTTTTTTTTGTTTGTTCTATTCAAGGCTTTTGTTTGCTTGCAACAGTAATCCATTTAAACTGTCTTAGATAAAATTAGAAGGATTGAAAAAATACAAAGATCATAAGGATTTCATATATGTTGTAATAGTAAATAGAATTCTCAAATGAATGGGAATAGGTTCTAGTAGATCAAGAACTTGAGCCATTTTCTCCACATCTCAGAGCCACATGGTCTCTACTACCACTTCTTTCTGCATTCTCTCTCTTAACATTCGCTTATACTTTATCGTGTCCCTGTACAACATACCCTATATCTGCCTTTCATAATATGATTTGGGGGGCTGTTCTTCATCACCAAATAGCATTTTTTTTTAGTTTTTCACATTCAAACTTCCTGAGGGGGAGTAAATTGATTCATGTCATTTTTATGAGCAAGGCTGCATATTTAGAAGCCAGCTGTCTTCATGATTTGTATAAATGTGAGAGTCTCCTGGTGTTTCAGCCAAGGTGGATGACTCATTACCTTCCCTTTACACTTTTAGGTCTTTATTTTTGCTAAAACCTTTTTCTCAAAAACCCCATATTCTTCCCATTGTCTGAGGCCAATACTGCTGTTAAAATTTTAATAATATTTAACCTTTTATTATTATGAATTGCAATAATAGTTTAAGCCAATTATAAAATATTCCTGATGTAAACCCTGTAGTTTGTTTCATTTAAGGTTTAACCCTTTATGAACTCTGTAAAATTGATAACTGAATTTTTTTTGTATTTTTTCAAAAATGCACAATATTTTTCATATACTATATAAATGTTTCATATACTATATAAAAAAACAAAAAATGTAAACATGGACTGCATATTGATAATATTGCATGTATATTATCATCACTGCAAGAGATATGTAAGACTGTACACAATTATAAAATGGATCTGAAGAGGTTAAATATGTTGATTAAATACGTTAGCAAAACAAAAGTTCAAACTTGGGTCTCTTATTTTCTGAAACTTCCTGCTCAGTTGAGTAAATTCAATTATATATAAATAAGTTTACATACATAAAGAAGGCAGATTAATGGATTAATGTCAATTTATATGGGTTTCTCTAGTATAGTAATGCAGCTTCTTCACTCATTTTTTGATGTTCTATTTCTTTTTATTGAAGAGTTGAATTATAACTCAGAAAGCATGCTCATAAAATTTTCACCATGGCACAAAATTGCTGTTTCTTGCCTCTTTGCCTCTCTGCATGCTGTTTATTCTATCTAGAATGTCATTGTTTTCCTTGTATGTCTGATAAATGCATACAAAGTCAATCCTTCTGAAAGATCATCCACGTATGTCTTTCCTTCACTAACATGAAAATCAATCTAACTTTCTCATTTGACTTACTACTGGGTCTATGATTAACCTCTTCTCCAAGGCTGCTAATCTGCTGGTGACTTCCTAGGTTTATGCATTCCCACCTCCCTTCTGCATTCGCCACAGTCCAACACAGCTGGTATTTTTTAAGTTCCAAAAAGTGCTGAGCTCATTCTCACTCAGTGCTCTGCTTCAGCCTATTTATTTATATGGAATACTCCTCAGCACCCCAACTTCCCTTTCCTAACTAATTCTTCATATTTTGTTCTCAATTTAAAGGCATCTTTAGCAGAGAACATTTTCTAATTACCCAAACTAAGTCAGATCCCATCCTGTTATTCACTTTGATGGCCCTCTGCATTTTCCTTCATAGTATATTTAAAGATTTGTAATTTTTAAAATGTTTGTTTGTTTAATGTTTATCTCCTTCATGCATGACAAATTCCAAGAAGGTGGAGACTACATATATTTTGTTCACCAAACTGTGAGCAATAAATACGTATTATACATTTTCATTATGCCACTGTAGCAGTTTTTGAATAGGGATGTAGCTGTCACTGCTACACGTCTATAATGGGAGCTGATTTCAACTGATGACTGTAATTCTAGAAACTTGTCTAGCACTTATATAGACTTATGATATTGCCTCAGAAATTGATTACTATCTGGGTTACATACTTATTTTAAATAATTAATTCACTCACTAATTAATAATTGTGAATTAATAAGGAATTGTATTATACAGAATAATAATGAGTTCTCCAAATACTCTGTCTTATTTCCTGGAACCATTGATATATTATGTTACAGGAGAAAAATATTATGTTTAAGAACCTTAAGGTTAGAGAGATTGTATAAGACAAATCCTATTGAATTCATTTTAATCAGTTGAGTTGATAACAACAGAGCCTTTCCCAACTATGGTCAGAGAGATGAGACAACACATAAGTCAGGGAGAGGCAATGTTGCTGGCTTTGAAGATGGAAGAGGGCATGAACAAAAAAATATGGATGGCTTCTAGAAGCCATTTTCTTTCTGGAAAATGAAAAAAAAAATTTTCTCCTAGAATCTCTAGAAAATAACACAGCCTTAAAAACACCTTGATTTTACCTCAGTGATATCCATGTCTGACTTCTGACCTGCAGAACCATGAACTATTTTTTTGCTGTTATTTTAAGCCATTAAGTATATAAGAATTTGTTATAGCCACAATAGAAAACTAATATAGGAATATATAATACATATGTAAGATGACAGAATTCAAATACAGAAAATTTTCAATTGCTTAGAAAAATTAGTTGAAACAAACAAAAACAATTGACTATAGATCAATACAAAGGCTTATATTCAAAACAAAAATCTAACTAGATAAGGGATATCTGACTTGGCAGTAGTTCATGTATAGAAGACCTTTAGTTTCTAACTTGACTGTGACCATAGTGGGAGTAAGATGTGTGAAACTGTTCCAGAGGCAACTACTGAGACTTTAGCCTATGCTAGTCAAATTCTAATGGAGGTTGCCAAGGCTCACCAAGATGTGGGACATTTATTCTCTGGGAGATCAGAATTATCACTCTAAGGCAGAAGTTTTCATGAGTCAATAAGTGAGATTCCGTGTTCTCTTCCTTCAAAGGGGTAAGCCATGAAAATGGATATTCAGATAGACATACAAGGTAATGGAGATTCCATCAGTCAATGCACCTGAATGACTATGGTGAGAAAATCACCTTGTTCATTAATTGAAAACTAAGTAAAAAATAAATCTTTGTGGTTAAAGAATATTTTAATATTGTTACTTAGTCTGTCCTGACTAATTTTGTGATTCTACTCAAATACTGCTGACACTTCTTTTCAATGGTAAATTATAAATAGTATCAAACTAGCAGTACATTTTTGCTTATGCCTACAGTATATAGTAATATAATATTGCCTATAATCTTCTAATAACCATACTGGTATGACAGTAAATTTTGCTGCTCAAGTATGATTTCTTAATCCTCCTGTGTTAGTCATTAACACTTTAAACCAAGTGTTTCTACCTCTGTTCCCAAATACTTGCTAAGCTGCAATGCCCAGTGGTATTGAAGTGAGATGTGGCCATATGATTTGCTTTTGTCAGTGTGTGTCTCTTCCTGGTGGAGCTTTATGAACAGTATAAATTCACTATCTTCTCTTTCTCTCTTCCGTAGTGGCAGTTTTAGTTAGTTTAGTTTGGATATTCTGTCAGTCTGTTTCCAAGACTGAGAACAGCAATGCAGCAGGGCCCCAGTTTTCCCTGATAGATGTAGAACATGAAATAAACCTTTGTTGAGATTGATAGATGTTTTTTATAAGCGTAATCTGGATTGTCCTAACAGATACAAGCTCTCTTGCTAATGCAATTACATACATGATTTTCAAAGAAAATATTTGCTTTTCCAGTGATACTTTCTTAGTAACATGCTGCCTCTGAATGTGTTTTTTTTAAATAGATTCTGATATATTAAAAAACAAGTATTTTTGGATTTATGGAATATGGTTTATAATAATAAAAAAGCATAGCTATAAACTTAATATTTGTCCATAAAACAAGGAGAAAATGGCCCATATGAATTGTTAGAAGTTATTTTATGATAATATGGAATCCCTATTCTCTAATATTTATTTCTATACTTTTTATGTTGTAATGCAATGCTAATACCATATTGACTTGTTACCTAGAAAGACACAGTTTGGGACTTTCTATTATTTTTTTTCTCTACACTCTCCTTTCTCCTTTCCTTCTTTTAATTAAGGTAGTTTTTCCTAAAATCAGTTTTTTTTTGTAGCACCCTCTGCCCCATTTAAGGAATTCAAGATAAAAATTACGTAACAACATTTTAATAGCTTTCCTAAATCCTACATGTTCATTGCTTTTATGACAGTGTTTTGTTGTTAATATTGCTGCCATTTTGTAAAGAAGTAAAGCCTGTAGAAATAATCAGCTCAGCAGATAATAGTCCAACGATAACAAATTTCAAAGTAGTTCATCTTGTCCATGCCTGAACAAGTAAGAAAACTAAGGTTTCCTTTTGTAAAAAAAAAGTATCAGATCATTTTAAAAGCATTGGATAACTATTGCATTACAAATACTTTTTTGTTCTTGGCAGAAAACTTGACCAAACGTGAAGGCGCACTCATGTAGAATTCAATGGTGCATATTCGAATGCATTGAAACAATTTCTGCTTCACTATATCTGAAAAATCACTGTGTCTCTGTTTTCTACAAGTGAACCTTTTGGTATATGTATACTGTTACTGCAATAAAGTTACACAATACGTAATATTATTTCATTTACAACAACACGTTAAGATTCTCTATGCTAATCATTTGTCAGCTAAGATAACACATTTCCCAGTGGTCCCTGTTTTAAATCCTAGGATAGAAAACCATGTGGATATTTTAACATATAAGCAGAAAATAAATAGAGCTATAGTTTAGCATGATAGTTTTCATATAGAGTCTGTTAGTGTTTTTGGGTAGAAAATTACACAAAGAATGAATGACCATTTTTTTATATCCATCCTCAATTTGTTTTCTATTTAAATTCTGTTTCTAACTATGCTTGTAATTGACATTGTAACTGTGTCTGAAATTCATGCTTTCTTTAATGATGGTAATGGCATCAAATTCTTTCTTGTATGAGCATTGGTTCTGTGTAAGTGTTGAAAGTGCTGTATGTAAAAATAAAATGATGAATAAAAAAGACATATAGAATTTCCTTAAAGAGGATTATTAAGTATAAGATAGCTTCAAATCTTAAAGAAAGTTCCTGGAAGCATTAAAATAGCAAAAGAATAATAATATATTTTAGCATGAATTTGCAGTATTAATTGTTCTTGTTCTGGTTGAATAGGAACCTAAAATATTTTTTCCAGAATACAGAGACCGAGACAGGCAGATCATGAGGTCAAGAGTTCGAGACCAGCCTGGCCAACATAGTGAAACCCTGTCTCTACTAAAAATACAAAGAATTAGTAGGGCAGGGTGGCAGGCATCTGTAATCCCAGCTATTCAGTAGGCTGATGCAGGAGAATTGCTTGAACCCAGGAGGGGGAGGTTGCAGTGAGCTGAGTCAGCGCCCTTGCACTCCAGCCCAGGTGACAGTGCAAGACTCCGTCTCAAAAAAAACAAAAACAAAACAAAACAAAAGAAATATTAAAACTACATCTACCAAACATTGTACATAGATGATTTTTTTTGTTCCCCAGAGTAATTTTAACTAAATAGAGCAATTTAATTTATTTGAAAAAACAAACTAAAAAATGGGGATACATTTTGCTATTCAATCATATTCTAAGTTTTAAATATAACATTCAAAGAACTATTTGAGTGTTTGATGAGTTTTGCTATTGCTTGTTGAGTTCATGTATGAATAAGAATCTCTAATACAGTCACATATTGCTTAACAAAGGGGATATATTTCTTAGAAATGTGTCCTTCAGTGATTTTGTAAATGTACTTACACAAACCTAGATAGTATAAACTACTGTACACCTTGCCTATTGCTCCTAGGTTACAAGCTTGTACAGGTTTTTTACTGTACTGAATAGTAGAGGCAATTATAGCACAATAGTATTTGTGTATTTAAGCATAGAAAAGGCACAATAAAAATATAGTATGAAAGATGTTTAAATGGCACACTTATATAGGGCACTTACCATGAATGGAACTTTGTAGGACTTGACGTTGTTCTGGGTGAGTCAGTCAGTGAATGTAAAGACCTAGGAGATTACTGAAAACTACTGTACATTTTATAGGCACTGTGTACCTAGGTTACCCTGGATTTATAAAAAAAAATTTTTTTCTTCCATAATAAACTAACCTTTGTTTACTGTAACTTTTGTACTTTATAAACTTAATTTTTTTAACTTCTGTTTTTACAAAAAAATGTTTAGCTTAAAACATAAACACATTCTATGATAATACAAAAAGTTGTTTCTTTGTATTCTATATGCATTTTTCTATTTTTATTTTTTCATTTGTTTACACTTGTTACATTTTCTTGTTAAAATCTAAGACTCAAACACACACATTAGCCTAGATTTACACTGTGTAAAGGGCATCAATGTCACTGTCTTCCATTTTCACATCTTTTCCCACTATAGGTCTTCAGAGGCAGTTATACACATGGAAGTATCATCTACAATAATAACAATGCCTTTTTCTGGAATATCTCCTGCAAGACCTACTGGAGGCTGTTTTGCAATTAACTTTTTAAGAAATAAGTAGAAGGAACACATTCTAAGATAACAATAAAATGTATAGCATAGAAAATACATGAACTAATTACATAGTCCTTTATTACCACTATCAGGTATTAGGTATTACATATAATTGAATGTGCTATACTTTTATGTCTGGCAGTGCAGTAGGTTTGTTTATATCAGCATCATCAGAAACACATGAGTAATGAATTGCGCTATGACGTTATGACAGCTACAAAATCACTAGGTGATAGGAATTTTCAGCTCCATTATAATTTTACAGGACCACTGTCATATATGCAATCTATCTTTTTGACTGACATGACATTATGCAGCACGTGGCTATATTTGACATTATAATTCAACTAAGTCTTTCTAATCTCAATTTTTATATGAAAGGTATGTGTGGTAGGCATCAACACCATTCCAAGGAAAGACACGATGTTAGTAAAATAGATGGAACACCTAAACTTGTAAGTCCTTATTGATTTTACTTCCTGCTACACTCTGCTACTAGGTCTCCTAAATATCTTAACAAGAGAATCTTAGAATATCTCTACATTAATTTAATGAAAAGCACTAAGGTTTTTAGAGGCAAATGATGCACAAACAATACTTATTTCTTTAAATACTAAGTAATTTAATTTGTTATTCAATAATACAAATTCAAATGAAATTTATATTATTCATGCATGTGTGAATACGTGCATAAAGATTATATATATTGTAAGAATATTTTAGAAACTCAAAAGTGAGGTCCAAAAAGATGAAAAGGAATACTTATTATTAATAAGTAGCAATTATGCTGCTGAAACACTGAAATGAACATCCTGTATTTATTGCTTTTCTATCCTCTCACTAAATTTTGCCAATTAGATGTAGAAGGTCATAGGAAGATTCAAAGCACATTTATAGGGGTAATTGTACCATGAGCAATCAAGTTATGTTTAAATGCTTCCGTGATGTTATCATTCTTCATAAAAACCTCTGTTACACCAGCTTCATTTAAGAGACACAGCAGATGCTGTTTTCCATTTACTTACTTCCCCTCATCCTACTAAGTCTGGAATGTGGTCCAGTCAGGATGCTATTCAGTACAAACTGTCTTGGTACCAAAATCCTTAAGCAAAACTCATTGGTAATATATAGCTGTCCAGGATTAATGTATAAAAGATTAGAAAATGATGAGCTATTTTGAGAGTTTCTTAAATCATCAACATGACTAATCTATGCCTGTATTATACAACTTCAGCTCACCAAATATTCTTTTATGAGGAATAATATTCAGCAATTGGTACAATTTGTTAAGTTTATTGCAGAAAATGATGTAGTCTAGACATTTTTATTCCTTTTTTCTGAATGTCATGTGCTCTAAATTAACAAAAGGAGTCATAAGAAAGTCAATATCTAGCAAAATTGTCTTATTCTATACTGTTGAAATAATTCAATACTAAGATCATTTTTTTTACAATGATGAAAGTACAACTTAGATATTGCACTTCTCTTGTATGACTTCTCATATTCAATCATAGGAAAATTTCTGACTTTTTATTTTCTGCTGACACATGACAAACAGATTGGGTGGAGAAAGAATTTTCTGAAGATGGTAGTGTAGCTGAGTCATGTAGCCATCATTTAAATAATTTGAGTAGGTTCTGCTACTTTTTTAGGACACTTAGTAACTGCCCGATGGATTCTCCTTGCCCTCTGCATAGACAGAGCCAATTTATCAGGACAGGGGACTTCCAATAGAGAAAGAGTTTAATTCACACAGGGCTGGCTGTATGGGAGACTGGAGTTTTGTTAGTACTCAAATCAGTCTCCGTGAGAATACAGGGATTAGAATTTTTAAGGATAATTTGGTGAGTAAGGGGCCAGTGAGTTGAGAGTACTGATTGACTGGATCAGAGATGAAATCATAGGGAGCTGAAGCTGTCCACTTGCAATGAGTCACTTCCTGGATGGGAAACATGAGACAGGATGAGCCAGTTTATTGATCTGAGTAGTGCCAGCTGATTCACTGAATACTTGTCTGCAAAATATCTCAAGCACTTATCTTAGATTTTACAACAGGGACGTTTTCCCCAGGAGCAATTTGGAGCGTTTTGGACTCTTGCAGCCAGAGGCTGCATGGCTCCTAAACCATAATTTCTAATATTGTGGCTAATTTATTAGTCCTGTAAAGGCAGTCTAGTCCCCAGAAAGGAAGGGAGTTTGTTTGGGGAAAGGGCTATTATCATCTTTCTTTCAAAGTTAAGCTATAAACTAAGTTACTAGTTAAGCTGTAAACTAAGTTACTCCCAAAGTTAGTTCAGCTTATGCCCTACGATGGACAAAATAGAGTTGGTTAGGTCAGATATCTTTCACAGCCGTAATTTCCTCAGTTACAATTTTTGCAAAGATAGTTTCACTTACTTATGTTAAAATTAATCATAATTTAACTCTTATCAATTCTAATTGTGCTTCACACTACTATGGTTATATACAAAAGACAAATCAAATCAGAATCAAACAATCTGCATTTATTAGTGCAATCATTTTTTCCCCACAATTTTCTGCGACAACAGAAAATAGAAGATCACAGAAATTATTTAAAATTTTGCTTCTAATTATTTATCCAGTGTAGGCCAGATGCGGTGGCTTCATGCCTGTAATCCCAGCACTTTGGGAGGCCTTGGTGGGTGGATCAGGAGGTCAGGAGTTTGACACCAGCCTGGCCAATGTGGTGAAACCCTGTCTCACCTAAGATACAAAAAATTAGCTGGGCATGATGGCGCATGCTTGTAATCCCAGCTATTCGGGAGGCTGAGAGAGGAGAATTGCTTGACCTTGGGAGGTGGAGGTTGCAGTGAGCCGAGATTGCAGCAATGCACTCCAGCCAGGGCAAGACTCTGTCTCAAAAAAAAAAAAATAAGTCATCCAGTGTAGACATAAATCACATTAGTTGTGACCCATATCATACTGCTATAGTTATATTTTGGTACATATGTTATTTTGGGTGAGACATATTGTGATTACAATAAATCCATCTATCAATTGCCAGCTAACACACATTTAATACTTTCAATTTACTCTTAAACCAACATCTTTTGAAGAAAAGTTTTTTTGAGTAGCCTTAGCTCACACTTTTTCAGAACTGCTTTTTAGGATTAAAAACAAACAAATAACTTGAATTTTATAGACGTAGGCAGAATCCTCAAAAATGTCAGGCTGAAGAATTTTGATTTGACTTAATAGCCTCAGGGAAACATATAGGAATACCTTCTTTTATATGCATACAAAGGTCATTTCTTACATTTTTCAAATATTATAGTGTTTTTGCATTGTGTAGTTGTAGCCTAGAGGGAAAATAATGAATACTTTATCAACACTTGTACAACTTTATCTCTAAAATTTCTTTGTTGTAATCATTCATTTTATTAATATTAAAATAGCCATAAATTAAATACTATTATAAAAGTATAACCACATTGAATTTTAATTTTGCATTTCCATCTGTATAATTATATTATAGTAAGAACAGCCATAAGGCCTGAATACAGTATTATATTTGTGTAATGCTTAATTTTTCAGTTTGTTTTAATATACATAATCCTATTCTTGAGATCACAAAAATAGAGTAGCTTGGAACAAAATATTAAAAATGTGATTTATCAAATTAACCAGCATTTAACTACCTTGGTGTAGCTTGCATGCAAGCTATGCAATTTTGACATACTGCATTTCAAATACATGTAACTTCTAATGATTGCATTTATATAATTTTTTCAGTTTAAACTAAACTGTAGGTTGCATACCAATTCTTCTTGGCAGAACATTTAACTTACTTTTTGTATAATTTTCCTTTTGTTCCTTTTACAGTTTCTTATTGCTTCTACTTACAGTAATTGCCATTCTTCATTTTCTCTCATAGAAAATTTCCTGGACTTCTTATTATTTAAAATATAATTTTATAAGCAACAATTATCAAAGGGAAAAGCTCAGGTTTTAGCTCTGGTCATAAAACTGCCACCTGTTGATTTTCTGCCACAGTTGATCGTGTTTGTCATAATAAATTTGGTATTACCACTGAATAAATGGTCATAAGAAGAATGAAATCCCTGGTAAGTAGGATATGTTACAGGAAGCACATAATTTACATTAATAGACATTTATTTGGCACTTGCTGGGGTCAAGAAGTTTTGAGTGCTGGATCCAAATGTAAGAATTGCCATCTCTCAATTCAGATGAGATTTCTTTATGACAGTGCTTCTCAAAGTTTGGTCTGGGACCTGTAGCAGCAGCATTACTTGAGAAGTAATTATATATGTAAAATCATGGAGCTGGGGTTGGTAATCTGTGTTTCCACAGTCCCTCAAAGTGACTCTAATGCAGGCTAAAGCTTAAGAACCACTGCTTAATGAAATACTCTTTTAGGCCATTTTCCTTTCATATAATATGCTTATAATTAATAAAATTGTATATGTTTACTGATACACTGGGTTCCTCTGTTACCTTTATCCAATTAGATTGCCATCTCTATTGAAGCAGGGACCTCCTCTTCTTGCTGATGGCTTATTTCCGGGTTTCTGCACCGTATGTGTCACCTGCTACTCAATATTATTTTTGGAGAATGTCACCATGCTTTGGAACTTGACTCTAAAAGGTCAGAGCTTACACATATACACAAATAACTTGTGCAAAGAAGATTATGTTAAATACTAAAATCAAATGTAAGGGAGAAATAGGTTTGATCTTCCAGCTTGCTTAGACATTTCTTAATAGTATTTGCCACATAATCTATTAAAATCAATACTAATGTTGCAACATTTATCACAAAGGCATTTTCTTAAATATTTGCCATAATTAGGTCAATGTTTAGAGAGTACAGTTTCACTGTATAATATATATAAATAGATATGTATTTTTGCTTCTATAAGTTGGCCAAGATAGTAGGCTCAGTCAACTTGTCTTTGTTCAATTCAGTGAGCTTCCTCATGCTTTCACTCTTTTATGGAACAAATGGCTTTCATATTCTTCCCCGCAACATTTTCCAAGGTGGATTGAGACCTGCCCACTAATCACTTCTCACATCATTTTTGTTCATTTTTTGCTATTATAATGACATTATTATCAGAAAGAAGTTGTGTTGCCAGAGTAACAAGTGTGGAGAATGGGCATTGCTGCCTTTACACAAAACTTAAGTTTTGCTGAATAAATCTCTACTCTAATATTACAGTAGAGAATTAAATATTAAATTAAAATGTTTAAATCTCTACTGTAAAATTTACAGCCACTTATTTTTTTGTGAATAGTTTATAAATTCTGCCTGTTTCACTCTCTGTTTGATTCCCCCCACCAAGCGTGTCTACCCTGTTGATTTTCTTTTAAACTTACTCTTTTCTTACCTGCTACTGGACATGCGTACTTTCCCTTTTATATATTTCCTCATCTATTTAATAGTGTACATTCAATGTTATGCCAAATGTTAGCACTGGCAGCTCACTGGGTCCTACCGAGTCAGAGAACCTTGTTCTTCCAGTAACTTTTCAAGTTTGCCTTGCATTAGAGTATCTACAGCAGCCATGCTTAGATTATTCCTCTATCATTATTACTGCTGTAGAGGACAGGATTAGGCTGCCCAGAGTGAGCAATAGTAGTAAAACCAACATTAATTCCTGTCAAAGTTATTTTCTACTTGCACACAACATTTTTTGTGCCTTCTTTTGTAATTAATTTCAATTTCAAAATAATTTCTTTGAAAGAAAGAACAAATTTAGGCACCGCAAACCAGTCACTAAAAGTGGGAGTGGAATCCCATCAGACTTACCAGTCTGTACAGCAAATGAGCAGGCCAAAGATGAGGTTGTTTTGCGTGCCTTTAGTGTTATTTTCATATGAAGGATTTGTTGCTATTCTTACTCATTTTATCTTTTAGTTGATACTCTGGATCGTAATGCCTATTGTGAATTAAAAAAAATAACACTCACCCTTAGGCATTTTCTTAGCCTATTTTCCCTTGGGATTTAGCCTTCACTAGGAAATAAACTCTCATGCTCTATCAGGCTGTGTTCTCTAAATGTCCTCAGTAATATTGCATAAGCATAATTTTCATGGACCTGCAGTAGCTAAATTGCAAACAGGTGTCTTTTTCTAAACAGCCTTATACCCTGCCGCTTTCCAAAAAGGATTGTGGTTATTTCCCTCTCATTCTAGGGGGAAACAATTTCAAACCTTTCGACTAGTAATTTTTCCTTGATGCTGCAACTTTGCTTGTTTTGTCATTGAACAAAAATGAAACAGGTGCTGAATTTTGAATCTGAATTGCGTAAAGAGACATTTACAAATAGGTGATGTCAGTGCAAAGCAGAAAACACAAAAGTAAAACAAAATACTGGAAAAGAGGAAGAAGTTCAGCAGGTGAACAGCGAAGTAAGAAAACATATATCTGGGAAATAAAGCAAAAATTGTGGTGCAATGAATGTAGTGAATAAACACAAGTAGTGAATGCAATTGGAATCACATTTATGTCTTACCATCCTGCACATTTAACTTTGTTAGTGGGTCACATTTTTCACCTGTAGCTGGGGTAAAAATTTTGGCATCCCATAGCTTTTTCTGCTCCCTCTTATCTAATTCAAGTTGCTTTCACCTTAAGTCACAAATCAGTCTTATTTCTATGCAATGGATGCCCACACCTGTAAATTAAAAGTCAAAATACCTAATTTCAGGCAAAATAATAGTTACTCCTTTTTCTCCAGTCAGACTCTGTTGTCAGTGTGAAGCCCAGATTCCTGTGGTCACAGACTGTGCCAATCAAACTGTTTTCTGGGCTTGGCTAAAAGAGAAAGCTGACTCCTTCCTGAGGGGAGGGCAGTTTTATGGTTTCTTTGGGGATTTCCCTTAATCCTTCTCCACTTCGTTGAGGGTCTCTTAATTTTTAGTGATGCACTCTTTTCCTTTTATAACTTATATGGGTGTAAGTTTGATTAGAGAAGCAAAAGTACTAAGGGAGATATAGAATAAAGATTCATGATAAGCGTCTCACAATTAGAGGAGCTAATAGAGCAGTCAGTTGCTCTGCATCTGATGAGGAACCTGTAGATACTATAGGTCAGCCAGACTGGTAGTCCAAAAGGAAATCTGAATACAGATGGAAGCAGAGACCCACTGGACTAGCAAGGATAAATTGGGACCTTTAGGACAAACTCTGCCTGATATAGTTTGTACATGTGTCCCCACAGAAATGTCATGTTGAAATGTAATCCCCAATGTTGGATATGGGGCCTATGGGAGGTGATTGATCATGGGGGTGGCTTCTTACGAATGGTTTAATACCACCCTCTAGGTGTTGTCTTCGCCATAGTGAGTGAGTTCAAGTGAAATTTGGTTGTTTAAAAATGTATGGCACCTGCTACCTCTCTCTCTTGCTCCTACTTTCATCATGTAATGTGCCTGCTCCCTTTTTGCCTTCTACCATGATTAGAAGTTTCCCTAGATCTCCCCAGAAGCAGATGCCACTGTGCTTCCTGTACAGCCTGCGGAACTGTGAGTCAATAAAACTTCTTTTCTCACAAGTTACGCAGTCTCAGATATTTCTCTATAGTAATATGGGAATGGCCTAATAAAATGACCCATGTCAGAGTCTCATTGCCTCCAGCTTGTTGCTGTTCACAACTGCAGTTGAAAAAATGGCACTCTGCTCATGAGCTGCACACATACACTTGGCCAAGAACTTGGAGTAGCTAAAGAATATCTGAAGGAATGTGGAGTTATTGGTTCAGATATGGCATCATGCTAACTAGGTGAGCCAGAAAACCAGCAACTATGGGTATAAAATGCCTGATCTCTTTACTGACCTTCAGCTCAGTGGTTAGCTTTACTTCTGCCTTCTCAATGCTTTTGAGATTTCTCATGTGGCCAACATAGCCTGATATTATACGGAAAAGGGAATTCTAGGAAGCGTACATTCAGTTTTACTAAGGTGATATAGTGGAGGGCCATCACATAGTTCAAAATTTACTTCTTCTGATGCAAATAGAAATTCCAAGAAAACTTCACTTTGTCTCTGAAGAGGCTTATTCAGATTCTAAATGGCAAACTTATTGGACAAAATCTTAGACAATCTTTTGCTCTCTCTCTCTCTCTCCCCCCACTTTTTACTCCCTCTTTCTTCTTTCCTCATCATTTTTCTCTTTCTTTTCTCTCTTTGTTTCAATCTTAAGCCCTTTGAGTACAACTTAAATCATGAGAAATACCCACATGTACAACAAACTCTAGAAGGACTTGCCAAGCAACGTGGTCTCCTCTCTTTTACTTCTGCCATCAGCCCTGGGTCATTGCATCCACCATGCTTCAGAAATAGATCCCAAACTCTGAAAGATGTCATTGAAATCTTGCTCTTTAGACTGAGGGAAAGAGCAGGCAACTGTATTCCTGAGATTAGGGACGAATATTCATAGCATAGCCCAGCTGTCTCTAGAGAAACCCTGTTTCTCAAAATTCTTATCTCTAAGTACCCTCAATGGAGATGAGAGCTTTCAGAATCATGTAACCAATTTGTAGCATTTTCCATGTAAATTTATATCCTTTTCTAGCACTGAGTTTTGAACTAGCAAGTCTTCTATATCTCAGAGCCTCAGTGATGGCATCCAACTGAACTTCCTTTTTATGGAAAATGTATATATAAATTGTGTGTGTGTATGTATGTGTGTGTGTGTGTGTGTGTGTGTGTGTGTGTGCGCATGTGTATCTAAAGAAATAACCTTCACCTCACAGCTCAGGTTTATATTTTCTTCCGCTGGGACTGAAATTCTACTTGTGTAACCTCAGAGGCAATATGTTATAATGGCTTATAGGCAACCTTCACTTTCCAGTAAGTGTATTGAGTCTACCAATCATTATTTATGTTTTAATCCCACAAGAGGTATGTTACTGATAATATTTTAACACTAATATTAGTTATCATTTCTCTCATGACTAAAAACCATTGCACATATCCAGCTTTCTGCCTTTTTCAATTTTTAGGCAAATTTTATAGCAGTTCTGAATTCTGCATCCTCTTTCATCAGTGGCATCGTCATGCAGTTGTTCAATAAAACCAATAGCAAACACAGTGTTGGCTTTAGAATCATAAAAAGAGCCTGCTGGCTCATCAATATTGATGATTTGATAATTAAAATGAAACCTATTTTTAAGCACATTCATTTTTGCCCCCATGGAGAGAGCTGTACTTTTTAACTCTTCAAACAATGTCTGTTTGTATGTATAATTGGTAGCTATAAACAAACCTGAAAAAATTAGCCATCAGAAGAGACATCAGATATACAGGGTGAAATATATGAACCAATGTAGAGAGGAGGCATCTAAACAGAGATCATTCAGAAGCAACAGAAGCAAAATGAAATATATTGGACTGTACTTTGTGATTTATTTTAATGTGTTATTACAGAATAAAAATCAAAGTACAAGAGAAAAATAAAAAAATAAACGTGATGTGATCACCATTTTTCTAAACTCCAGGGAGAAGTCTCAACAAGAGTTAAATAACACTTGGCAATTTCTTTTTTCTTTTTAATAGAGCAGAAAAGGTCATGGGAATAATTAAAGTAAAGCAAAGTGCTTTTTTCCTTTGATAATATTTTAGGTAACTATTTCTCATACTTTGATATGTAAACACTTTTTGCTTTAATGTATAGTTTTGGAATCTACTTAGGAAATTTTAAAATAATTCAGTTATTTTTTATGGCATGATAAAATTAAATTTATTATAATAATATTAATGATTGACATGCAAAATTTATTTTAATACAATGGGAAGTATCATTTATTAAATAGGACCAAATGGTAAGCAAAGTGTTTAATTGCAGGATGCATGGGTTTAAATTGCAGTTGGTCATATATTTCTATCTCAAGCTCTCAATTTTGGGCCAGTGACTTAGATGAGTATTTTAATATAGAGGAGTGAGTTCAAGTCAACAAATCTTAAGACAAACTTCAATAAAAAATCTGAATAATAATGAAAATATAAAAAGATGATCCATCTCATTATAGTAGTTTATAATCACGGAAATGCAAATTAAAGTGAGATAATACTTCATATACATCAAATTGAAAAAACTGAAAGACTGACAATATGAAATGAAGGTGTGTGAATCAGGTAACACATGTGTTACTGGTGAATATCTAAACTGACAAAAGTGTGCAACATACCCTGCTACATAGCAATTCCACTGCTAGGTTTATCTTAAAGAGCTCTCAGGTATGTGCTCAATATAAGTATTGATTGCTGTACTGTTTGTAATTAGGGATACTTGGAAACACTTTATATATTCATTAATAAGACAAGGGATAAATACATGGAGTGATATTAAGTCAATGTACTGTACTGGAGTTAAAATTAATGAATTACAGCTACATGTGAAAATAGTTTCATGCATACAAAGTGAAAAGCCACCAAAATTATATTATATATTATGTATGAATGCACAAGTATAAACATATCCATGAAAATGTTAGCAAACTTATGAAAACTGTTATCTCTAAGGGAAGAGATAGATAAGGAATGTAGTCAGGGATCCGAAGGTATCTTTACTCATATAGTTTTTAGTTGGTTAAAAATACATGACACACATAATACATATATACAAATATAGTTTGACTGTTGTCATACAGGTATTCATTATCCTAAATTCTCCTTACGGTATGTTTACAATATTTTATAACAAAAGTCAATTTAAAACATAATAAATCTATATACTTGCATTGTAACATTAAAGATAAGCAAATGTACCTTAATAATTAGATTACTGGAATTGTGCATTTCATTTAAATTATCTGTCTAGTTATGTGTTTATGTATGTGTGTGTATGAATGTGTATGTGTTTTATTTTTTAACTGACAAAAAAAGTTAGAGAGCTTCAGCATGTTTTGTGCTAGTGGTTCTCTGCAGACAATATATTGTTTCTGTGGATAGCTTTTATTAAAAATAAATGAAATTCTATATTCAGCTGAGTATCATCATTTCCTTATTTTCTCTTTTAAAAGTTTTGGAAGTATATCAACATCTCTCTGGACTGTATAAAAATTTTAATCCAATTAATGCAGCTTATGAGACCTACTTGCAGAGGTATGTTTTTTTAGTTTTTTTGTCCTTTAAAAATTTTTCCCTTTTATTTTTAGTTGACATGAAATAAATGTACATATTTATGGAATATAGAGCGATACTTCAATACAGGTATACAATGTGTAATGTTCAAATTAGGGTAATTAGAATATCCATCACCTCAAACATTTATAATTTCTTTGTTTTATAAACATTCAAAATCCTCTTGTAGCCTTTTGAGATTATGCAATAAGTTACAGTTAACCATATTGACTCTACAGTGCTGCAGAACACCAGAACTCATTCCTTCTATGTAGCTTTAATTTTGTATCCATTAACCAACTTCTTCCAATCCTCTCCCCCCTTTGACCCTTCCAAGACTCTAATAGCCACAATTCTAGTTTATACTTCCATGAACTCAATTTTTTGGCTTCCACATGTGGATAAGAACATGCAGTACTTATCTTATTGTGCCAGACTTATTTAACTTAACCTAAAATCCTCTAGACCCATTCATTTTGCTATGGATAGCATTTTGCTGTGAATTCATTTTGTTCCTTTTATGGCTGAATAGTATTCCATTGTGTATATATGCCATATCTTCTATATCCATTCATCTCTTGATAGACATTTAGGTTGATTCCATGTCTTAGCTGTTATGAGGAGTGCTGCAATGAACATGGGGGTGCAGATATCCCTTTGACATATTGATTTCTTTTCCTTTGGATCAATACCCAGTGGTAGGATTGTAGACTTGTGTTTATGTATGTGTGTGCATGACTTGTGCAGTAGCTCTATTTTTGATTTTTTTGCGAAACCCCTACATTATTTTCCATAATGGCTGTACTAACTTACATTCCCACCAAGAGTGTATAAATGTTCTTTGATCACCACATTCTTGCCAGCATTTGTCATTTTTTGTTTTTGTTTTTAAAATAATAGTTATTCTAACCAGAGTGAGATGATACTTTATTGTGGTTTTGATTTGCATTTTCCTGATGATTAATGATATTGAATATTTTGAAATACACGTGTTGGCCATATGCCTTTTTTGTTTTGAGAAACGTCTATACAGACCCTTTACCTCCAATCTAGTTGGATTGTTGTTATTATTATTTTTTGCTGTTGAGTTTGAGTTCCTTATATATTCTGGACATTAGTCCCTTGTCTGATAAGAGTTTACAAATACTGTCTCCCTTTATAAAGTGTGTCTATTCACAGTGTTGAATGTTTATTTTTCTGTGCACAATCTCTTCAATTTAATATAGTCTCATCTATTTTTGTTTTTTGTTGGCTGTGCTTTTGCAGTCTTAACCATAAAATTTTCACCTAGACCTATGTCTTGAAGCATTTTTCCTATGTTTTCTTCTAGTAGTTTTAAAGTTTTCAGTCTTATGTTTAAGTCTTTAATTAACATGGAACTGATTTTTACATATGCTGACATATAGGAGTCTAGTTTCATTCTTTGGAACACACATATCCAGTTTTCTCAGCATAATTTATTGAAGAGACTATCTTTTCCCCAAAGTATGTTCTAGGTAACTTTGTCAAAAATCAGTTGGCTGTAAATGTGTGAATTTATTTCTAAGTTCTCTATTTTGTTCATTGGTCTATGTGGTAGTTTTTAAACCAATACCTTGCTGTTTGGATTACTACAGCTGTGTAGTATATTCCAAAAACAGATCATGTAATGCTTTCAGCTTTGTTCCTTTTGCTTCATATTGCTTTGGCTATTTGTTTCTTTGTGGTTTGATACAAATTTTAGATTTTTTTCCCATTTATGTGAAGAATATCAATGATATTTTGATAAGGATTTCATTGACCCTGTAGATTGCTTTGGGTAGTTTGATTATCCTAAGAATATTAATTCTTTAAACCCATGGGCATAAGATGTCTTTCTGTTTGTTTGTGTCCTCATCAATTTCTTTTATTAGTGTTTTGTTATTTTTCTTGTAGACATATTCACCTCCTTGCTTAAATTTATTATTTTTATAGCTATTGTAAATGGAAGTGCTTTCTTTATTTTGTTTTCAACTAGTTATTTATTGGTATATAGAAACATGACTGATTTTTGTGTGTTGATTTTGGATCTTACAACTTTACTGAATTTGTTTTTCAGTTATAAGTTTTTTTTTTTTCTTGGCAGAGCCTTTAGGTTTTCCTATATATAATAAGATCATATTGGCTGCCCCCCCCGCCACAAAAAAAAGGGACAATTCAATTTTCTCTTTTCTAATTTGAACGCCTTTTATTTTCTCTCTTGCCTAATTGCTCTGGCTAGGATCTCCAGTCTTAAGTGGAATAGGAATGGTGAAAATGGGCTTCCTCATCTTTTTCCAATTCTTAGAGTAAAGGCTTTCAGCTTTTTTCTATTCAGTATAATGTTAGCTATGGATTTGTCATATATGGCCTTTATTGCACTGAGGTATGTTCTTTCTATTCATAATTTGTTTAGAATTTTTAATCATAAAGCAATGTCAAATGTCACTAAATTATTTTTCTGGATCTATTCAGATGATCACATAGTTTTCACCCTTCATTCTATAGATGTGACGTATCACATTTATTGTATCACTGCCCATGCTAATGCAGGAGAGCTTTCTGAACCTCTTCTCTGTCTTTGAGCTTCTGATTTATGAATTATTCTTTGTTCAAGTAAACTCTGTTATATTTATTTTATCTAAAGTTTTTTCGTGGTTTGCTGCACCTATTGACCCATCCTCTTAAGTTTCCGCCCCACACCCCACACCCCTCAAAAGGCCTTGGTGTGCACTGTTCCCCTCTCTGTGTCCATGTGTTCTCAACAAAAGTTCCTCTTTTAACCTGTCTTCTGAATCACTCATAGCCATAATCTGCAGGCAAACTGCTATAGCACAGTTGACTACAAAATATCAGTTTGATAAAACCCTGGTTAACTTCCAAAGAATATGCCTGTTTGTTAAGGAAGTTAAAGAGGACGAATATTTATGTGCCAAGGGTTGTGCTACATACTGATAAATTTTGTGAACATTTATATTGTTTAATCTGTACAGCAGCCTTATGGAGCACCTGTAGTGTTACTATTATGTCAGATGCCAAAGGAGATGTTTAGAATAGTAAATGCCTTGCCTTACTAATGACACATGGATAATAAGATTTTATGAAATTCCAAAACCTATGTTATTTTGCTACTACTTCATTCCACTGCTTCTGGATCCATCTATCATTAACTTAGCAAAGACATATCTTTTTGTGTTAATGTATTATCTTTTTATTATAGTAATCTTAATACACTTAAAGAGGAAGGAGTTAATGAGAATGAAATTAACAGTCAAAACTAGCTCATGAGTTGAGGATGGAAATAACAACAGAAATTAATTATTGAATGTTCAGACTTATGATAGCTGCAGACACACATGGTTTTTTGTTTGTTTGTTTTTGTTTTTTTCCATTTAGACATGTAGGATCAGAACAGAAACGCATACCTATAAAACATGAAAAAGGTGACATCAGCAGCCACAAACATTGATATTGTGAGAAAAGGGCTTCACAACTCTTAGTAACCTATAGGTATATAGTTTGTATTATTAGTTATCAATACAAAATATAAAGGAGACTCAGAGCCTTTAAGAAAAGTCTACTTTCTTTGCTGTTTGGGGGATATGGTACATTTAAGAATATTTACATAAAAGTTTTTAAAATGGTTTAAAATTATATGGTGGTGTTAGAAATATAAGCATTCTGCAGAATCTCAAGCATGCTATCTATCATGTGCTCATACTCTTAAGTAACTATAAAGCCCTACTTCCCCTGTCCACACAGGAGAAATAGCACATTTTTAGAGGGCTTCAAATCAAAGAACTGACAGCTTTTGTATGTGTTGGGTCCTCCAGTTAGCACACATGTCAAGACAGAGTTAGAATTGTAAGAAATTTATTGGAGGAAAACTGGTGAGAGATAAAGGTGAACAGTTGTAGCAGGAGTAGGTGGTGAAATTCTCAGACAGTGCTACAGGTCTGACACTGGAGAAATAAAAGGGTAATGATGGAAGGTTAGGTAGAAAGTCTCAGGCTGCACTGCACAGCAGCTCTGAAAACGGAAGCTCAAGCACAAAGATTGCTAGAAGAGGAGTCTTACATGAGGAAAAATGGACAGGCTTTGTATCTCTACCACGCTCAGCCATTGGCAAAGGTCTGTCTGCAAAGAATGGGAAGCACATTGCTTTAGGCAAATGTCATGTTACATCCTGAAGGCACTGGTACTAGAGAGTATCAGCTCATTGAAATCCTCACAGCTGAACATCTGACAATCTAGTTGTTTTGTGAGGGTAGATCTAAACGTACCTCCGTGGCTGCCAAAGACTGCTACATGTTTAGTAACCACAGTCCTATTTTCTCAATAATGAAACTTTCTTCCTCTACTTGATCTTAAGAGGGTCTTCCCATTCTTTCTGACTATTCTCTTTCTCCAGTGTTTCCTCATGGCTTATTTAAATCTGAAACTACCACCCCTGTCTTGTAGCACCATGACAGGAATCAACATGACAGGACAACAACACAGGAATCTATCTGTGGAATCCTGTTATTATGGAATCTGCTGGAACCTGATGAGTTCAACTCTGATTTTGGCTTATAACTCAAGACTAATGATAACAGTTTTTTTCTTGTATTAAACACATTTAATTTAAAACTATAAATATACATTGAATATAATGCCAATCCGAAGCTGAAAGGTGAAATGCAGATCAAAACCACAATGAGATATCAATTTATGCCCACTGGGATGGATCATCTGGAATGACTAAAATAAAAAACATAAGAACAAGTGTTGGTGAAAGTGTGGAGAAATTGAAACTCATTCATCGTTTGTGAAAATGTAAAATGGTGCAGCAGTTTTGGAAAACATTTTGTCAGGTCCTCAAAATAGTAAATATTTTGACTCTCTTAAGATCAGGTAGAGGGAGAGGATATCAAAACCAGGGGAATGACACAGAAAATCTGCTCCTAAGTATATGCCTCAAGGAATAAAAATATAGACCTATATATAAACTTAACACATATGTTCTTAGCAGTACTATCCATACTATTAAAAGAGTAGAAATAGTACAAATGACTGCCACCTAAAGAATGGATAAACAAAATGTGCTGTATCCTTGCAATGAAGTATTATTCAGCCATAAAAAGGAATTAAGTGTTTATATATGCTATAACATAAATAAACCTTGAAATCATTATGCTAAATGAAAGATACCAATTCAAGAAGCCACATATTATATAATTCAATTTATATTAATTGCCTAGGGTTAGCATATCCATAGGTACAGAATATAGAATACTAACTGTCAGGGACTGTAGGAAAGAGAGGACAGTAAGTGACTGCTAATTGTCATAGAGTTTCTTTTGAAGTAATGATGTTGTCTGGAATTAGATAGTGGTAATGTCTGCATGACTTTGTGAATATACCAAGAACATAAAACACACCAAATTATGCACTTTAAAAGAATACATTTTAAGCAAATTATATCTCAATAAAACTTACACATACACTCCTAAATCAAAAGCTTTATTACTGTGAGACAGAAAATATTAATGGAAATCCAGTTGTTATCCAAATATTTAGCTTTAATGCTAGTTGTAGTAGTCTTCCTAATAACCTTGAATTGTCCTCTGCTTACATTCTTACGTAGTTCATTTCCACATAAGTTGTCCATAGGACCAAGAAAATACAGCAGATAGGATGGTATGTGGCTTCCAAGATTATATTCTAAGGATATCATGGCTTTCATCATGGTCACTGTCTTGCTTGCTTTAATCTGTCTTTGAAAGTAAACCATGTGGTACACAAGCCTATGAAGAGTCCACGTGATGTGGACCTGAAATCTCCCCTCAACAGCCATGTGAGTAGGCTGAGAAGTGGATTTTCCAACTCTACTCAAGCCTTTAGAAAAATGCAGCATAGGTTAACAGATTGACTGACCTAAGAGAGACTTGGGGCCAGAACTACAGAGCTAAGCTGCTGCTAGAATTCTGACTCTTAAAAACTGTGTGAAATACTTAATATTTTTTGTTTCAGGCTGCCTAATTTTGGGGTTATTAGTTATGCAGCAACAGATAATTTAGCAAACTTGTAGACATCAAGGTGTTGAGTGATAAGAATGTAAAATAGCTGAATGCTTAATCACATTATGTATGTTTAAATGAGTGATTTGGCATGTATAAATATGTATTTACATATTTCATTATAATATATGCTATATATTTTATAGATATATAGCTTAGGTACATGTCCTGTCAGACACAGAATTAAAAAAGATGAAAGGGAGTTGTAGGAGAAAAATGTACAAAGGAGACAAATCTGAGGTAAAGGAAACAAAATATTGTGTTCTTTGATTTAACAACAGAAAGAAAAAGATAATGAAGAGTTTCTTAACAAAAGAATACAATAATGATGATGACAATAAGGACTACAGGACTACTCTTCATTAAAACCCCAGAGAATAATACACATTTTCTGCCAATTGATTAAATGTATTAAATAAATTCAATAAAGTACAAACTACCATAAATATCCAAACTGCTTAAAATATATTCTTAAAAGTAAAATCAACATTAGTTAAAATTTTAATGTGCTATTTATGGCTCCCACTTTGAGAGCATTGGAATAGTGCTGAATAGAGGCTGTATGGCGGAGCTAAAATAACTCACAATGCTAAGATCATTGAACTGATAGGCTATAGTACTCCCTGTGTTTTCATAAATGTTGGAAAATTTTAAAATTCGTATCTAGACTGGAATAAAATTATAAACAAAGAAACATTCAAAATGCCACTCTACCGAATGCAAAAACTGTTTTAAGTCAGTGTTAAGATGATGCTTTGCTCAGAAAAAAATATTTTTGTCATATTGTTATGTGCTTTGGAATGCACACATTAAGCATTGCATCTGATTTATCACTACATAACTAATGAAGTGATGGGGCTATAAAGCAAATATGCATTAACTAGTATACTCACTGAAGTAGTTTCCTAACATGTAACATTATGAGGCGAGGAGAGAACAGATAGCACACCCTTAATCCAAAGATGCTCCCAGTAGAATCAACTTTTATTTTTTTAGTTCTCTTTGAGTATATACTTGCAAAGTCTGTTTTTTCAATACCTTTCATTGCTACAAAATAATCATTTGTGAGTTGACATTTTTTAGAAGTAAGCTTATAAATGTCATAACCAAGTTTAGTCTATGAGAATATTAATTAAAATAATTAAAAAAATAGTAGCTAAGAATTATATATTTGTTTTATAATTTTTATTTTCATGCCAACACTGTTATTTAGATTTTGTTATTGTCCCCATTTTAGAAAATAGAAAGATTAAGTATTTGCCCACAGTCGCACAGCTTTATTTAATGCTTCTATTCATTCATCTTCTTTTTTCTCGCTGTAATGTCATCCAATACCACTCCACTGACTTTCCAATATATCCTGGTACTGCTTCAGTATTAACCTTTTAAGGACTAACAGGCAGGTCTTCCAGATCTAGTATGTCTTTGTGTCTAAATTTCTCTAATATTCATAGCCACTTACGGATTTCCAGTTATCTTAGCAGAAAAAAAAGAGAAAAAGTTCCTGATGTTTTGCTTTCTTGTGATCATGGGGGAAGAAAATAATAAAACAAAAATTAAATACAAATGCCAACCTTCATTAGAATTTACAATAAAAATAATTAAAATTTCCTAAACATTTCTAAGAAAATTTAACTAAAATTAAAATTCTCTTAACCCAAAATTGAATAGTACAAAAATTAATATCTATGTTCACTGATAAAAAGAAATCATGCAATAATATATTGCCAGAGTCATAAGCAGCCTCATTTTACACATGAAGACAAAGAGAACTGAAAAGTCCGCGAGTTGCCCAATGTCACATTGTTGGGACAAAGACATACATTTCTTCTATTACCCATTTTTTTTTCCATTCACTACAATTTTTATGACTGTTTATCTTCAAGGCTTCTTGTGCACTAGTGCTTTGCCTAATATATTAAGTTATACGTTCTTATCCTCACCATTTTCTTCCTTGCATAAAATGATGAATATTTAGCTATGAAGCATATATTGGAAAGAATATTTCAGGCTATATTAAAATTTCCTAAAGGTTCTAGATACTTCAGTTGAAGATACTAAGATGAGCTAGGGTAATTCTACTATAGTACTGTCATATATTAATTGTTCACAAATTAATAAACGGAATTATTTAAATTAGTTGACATTTAAACTGATTTTGTCAGAAAAAATAAGCACATATACATAGTATATACATAGTAAGCATATTTGTATATAAGGCATATTCATACACATACATTAAACCTGTTGAATAATATGTGGGATCCATGAATTTCCTCAATGTTTATCCATGATTCACAAGTCTAATTCTTGATTATTGTTGAACTATCTTTCTTTTTTATTGCTTATATGACCATTTTCCTGCTTAATAATGTATATATATCTCTGAAAGTGATGAAAATAGTGGCATTGTTTTGCAATTTTATTTATTGGTTTGATTGATAGTTGGAAAGGGCCACTGAGAAGAAAAGAGGAAAAATATTAATTTACATGAGGTTTAGGAATATATTAGATACTTAATTTACCCATCCTTATTTCCCATTTTTATAGATGATTGATATTCAGCAAGTTCACTATGGTAGAAAAATAGTTTTGAATTGGGATGATTACTACTGTTTATAATTCTATTCTCAATGGCTAATTTGAATCTTAATTTTGTATTTTCACACTATTAACATTCATGTAACATATGAATGAAAGTCTTCAGAAAAACACTGACAAAGATCACTTTTTTTGAAGATTAAAAAAATCTTAAGCAAAGGAAAATGCTCTTGGGAGGAGAATATTTCTGTCATTTTACCCTAAAGCAAATATTTAACTTTTGAAATAGAAATCTCCAAAGCAAGAATCTATCCTGGAATTATTGACAAATCCTTAATTAGAGTTTTTACTGGTTGCTACCATAATACTGTACATATTTCTTTGTGAAAGAATTGAAGTAGCTAATAATAAAGCTTAGCTTTATAATATTTAAATTGTCTCTCTCTTTTTTAAGTTCCCAGGAGAAAAACAATTAGAGAAAGACAATCTAGCTAAATAGACTGGGAAACAGCCTGGCTGCATCCAGGCTTCATTACTCTCCCTCTTTCTCGTCTCATATTTCCCACAAATGGCTGGATTATGTTTACCTGACATCCTCACACTTCCCTGCTGACTGTGGGTGCCTCAAAGCCAAGATAGACAATGTTTTCCACAAACATTTATACTTCCTTGCAGAAAGTCCAGTCTTTGTGAATATATAATTGAAGCTTCAGTATGCCTGTTCCTGTTTCCCAGAATGGAAAAGCACTTTCTGAACCTAGTCTTGAACAATAGATGTGAGCAGAAGCAGGATTGCTCTGGGGTGCAAATGCTTCATATTAGCTAAGCAAACACAGAGTCAGAGGTTAGGAATCCATGCCATGAATAAGAAGCATGCCCCCCAAAAGGTTGATCAAACATTGAACTGCTTTAAACTTCCTGAAGTCAAGGCCTTAGATATACGGCTGCCATGTTTTGATGCCCTTTACCCCTGTATCCAGAAAGATAATGGCCTCTAACTGTTGCACTGAAATAAAGTGCTTTTTCTAAGATGAAGCTCTTTGCAAGCACAGTCTGAGATGAGAGCTGCGGAGAAATAACAAGCAGCAGAGCTGATTTTCTGGAGCTCTCTTTATGGACTGAGCCATAAATTTATAACGATGTGAAGGCTTCAGAGATTTCCTAGTTGCCCTCATAAGAAATAGACATCATTCCATTTTCTGACAGTTCGGGTAGTAGAATTAGGCACATTTTCCCCACAGTCACCAGGCTATGAGCCTTAGTAACTAATATACTGATAATTATATGTGATGCCTCAAATTAGAAACCAATAATGCATCTGTGAATTAATGGCATTTCATTATGTATTACTGTCTGCATTAATAAAGAGTGACTAGACTAAGATTTTCTGTTCTGAGGTAACTCAGGAGAGTTCTGTTCAAGTCCAGTTTCAATCAAGGGCAGCATGAAATGATGAATGGAGAAACCAAAATAAACTGAATATTTCTCAGAGGCAAAAACGTCTAGAGCTTCCGATTGTGTGTTAGTCAGATTCCTCTCAGGCTGGCAACAGCAGACTGTTGCCAAATGAAAAGTAAATGGGGATTAAAAATCCAGAGCGACTCTCAATTTACACAACAGATTAAATATCATATTTATGAATTTTTAGTTAGACTGGTCACAAACTGACCCAGCTCCTTGAGTAGAAGAAACTTGGTCTGGACTTGTGAACCCTAAATCATTTAAATCCAAGCTTTGTTTCCCAAGCAATAAGATTGAATTAAGAGCAGAAACTGAATTTAATAGGCACCTTGTGATTCTCCTCTCTCAATGGCAACTTCCCGCTTGCTACAGCTGAATAGGCAGTATTTATGCAGTGAATAAAAACCTGTATTCCCTACCTCTCCTCCTCTCTTCTCCAATTCATAATTCAAACTCAGCCAGCAATTATCAATGAAAAAAATGCTATTGCGCTATCTCCGCATTAGTGGAGCATGGAGGACAATTTAGGTCAGCTCAAAATGATTAACTAGCAGAGGCCTGCCTTCTTTTTGGCCCTTACCAAGGATTGGCCTTGACCTGTCACTTTGAAACAAAATATCCATTTTAGGAGGTGGAGGAACTACCTATCAGCTAGTTATCCCTCTACCATCCTAACTTATTCTGCCCCACCTCTTATTATGTATAGTAATAGTCTTAGATATTTGTTTTCTTTTGAAACATATATTATGATTCCAGGTACTGCTGTTGTGTCTGAACTTCATAATAGATGGTAGATCTCATAATTGTACCTGTTTGAAATAGGTATATATGTCACTTCTTCCATTAACTTATACTAACACTTCAGTTAACTCATACTACTCATATTAACTGGGTTATATGAATCCATAGCTTTCTCTTCTAAAAACCAATGTAACTTTTTAGACAGTCTGAGTATCCTCAATTATAACTTTGCCAATGCTGTTGTAAGTTCTGTTATTTCATTTAATCAAATTTAGAATGAAAAGGTAATTTTTTCTTGTCTTATTCTCTGTCATGTAAAAACTATAATAATTTTACTTCAAAACATTTCTAAAATCTATTTTTAATCTATTTTTTTTGCATCATAATCTCTAAATGTCATGCAGTTTGTGCAAGGACCTATATGCTGACATTAGATTTACAACTTTGAAGTCTCTGATCTTCAATTCATTTCTATTCATTCCAGTAAGAATCACCTTCATTAAGCATCAATTTCTCATTTAGAAGCCAACATATCCTTGTAATTGCATCTCTAGTTAAATTTATAGTTAAGAAATCCACTTTTGACCATTAATTACTAGTTTAAACTAAAGGAGAAAGGAAGAGAAGAATTAAATTTGTCCAGCATCTATTCTGTGTTATGCATTTTATATGCATCATTCATTTTAGACTCAAGCAAACCTAAGACAGAAGTATTATGTTCTTTACACAGGTGAAGATATTGAGACTTACATATGTCAAGAAATTTGTCTAAATGGACAAGGGAATGTGGAAGATAGGAAAAACAGATATGCCATCTTGCCTCTGCCAAAAAACAAAGGTTCTATATTTAAGAATAACTAACAGGGTAACTGTCATCTGCTTCTTTTATTCATTTCTACTTTTTTTTTCAATAAATTTACATAGAAAATTTGCAAGTGCTTCAGATATAAAAGAACACAACAAAAGAAAATACAAGGAAACACTGCCCATATTAACACATTTTCCAGAATATATGCTGTCCATGTATTTTGTTAAAAAATATGTAGCATAAATGAGAGCAAATAGCAATATTTAACAACAGGAAGGGACATGATTGAAAAATACTGAAATTGTGAACTCTACCATCATAGGCACATCCTCTGACAATCTTAATTTCTGCAACAAATATTTGTTAATTTGAATTAAACTGTACATTGCATGAAATCTGAATGGTTCCCTTTAAGTACTTGTTAGGGTAATATGCAGTGACAATGCTAAACAGTAAGCAACTCATATAAATAGCAGGAAAATACTATTTAAAGAAATAATATAAAGATAAAAACAGTGAAACATGATAAATTAGTTTTAAGTTAACAAAATTATATGTTTCTTTTACTACGTCCCCTCCAAAACAAACAAACAAACAAAAAGAACATTACTTGCGTCTATATTCAGAGCTCTTCGATTTGGTTTAGAAGGCATACAAGATCTATCATAATTATTTAATTTGCATAAGAATAACAAATACTATACATTCTTATTTATGAAAGCTGTAATAGAAAGATTCATAAAACATAAAAAGTAATAATATGCTGAGTTTTGGAGAGTGAAATGACACATAAAATGGGCTTTGGTACTATCACTTGGAGATTTGTTTTGTATTAAGATAGGTATGAATAGATATATCAGGTACTAACAGCAACTCTGTATCACTAAACACTCTTTGTGTGTGTGTGTGTGTGTGTGTGTGTGTGTGTGTGTGTGTGTGTAGCTATGCCCAGGTTGTCCTTAGAGCCTCTAGAGTGTGCTCATTGATGCTATGCAGTGACTTTGTTCAGGCAGTGGAATGTTGCTGCCATTAGAGAGTTCATGAGTCCAGCAGGGTCAGACAAGTGCTGGGGTTTACTGGCAAGGCTTTCCACTAAGTCATACCACTCAAGCAATAGCTTCTTTGGCTTGACAAGTGCAATAACTATCAAATGGTCTGCTTGCAATTTATGTTTTATTAGCTCTTGCAAAGAACTATGGTCTTCTGTGCATTTTGACTGATGTGTCTCTAGCATACAATATGGCCTTGGTAGAAGGCACCAGAGGGGAGGAGCGACAACCTTGCCATTCATCATCAAATAATATAAAAGGTGATTTTTTTGCCTTGAGATAGAAAATAAAGATAAATATGCATTTTGTATTTAATAGTCTCCAAAGGAAGTTTAGTTACTGATTTAAAGAAAAAAATACTACACATATATCATTTATAGAGAATGAAGTTTTATATAAGAGATTTACTTGAAACTGGAAAGGAGCATAAAAGATAGAACAAGAGAAATTAAGTAAAATATTAAATCTTAATTCATTAAATTAAAATGTAGGATTAGTAGAAAACCGAATAATTATAATGTTGACAAATATTTATTGAGCACTTATCATGTGCCACCCAGTTCAGAACACTTTCCATGTTTCATCTCATTTATCCTTGAGACACCACATGAGATAGATAATATTTTTATCATTATTTATGAATGAGTAACTGAGGCTCAGAGATGGTAAATAACTTGCCTGAGATAACAGTAAAATTCAGAGGTGAGGGCTGATGATATAATTATAACTAAATGGCTTTAAAAAGGTACTGCCAATATTCAAATCTTTATTGAAAGCTCATTGTAGTAATAGGAGTTAGCAAGTAGCAATTACATAGTATTTCATATGGGTCATGTGGATTATTTCTGGTATCAGCTCTATGGAATAGAAATGTTTATTTTTACCACTTTATAGATAAGGAAATTAAGGCTTGATGGGATTACATAATAACTTCAAAATCTCTCAGGTAGTGATACAGCTGGGATTTAAGCTCCCTACTTTTACTCCATAAACATTTTTCTTAACCATTATTATATTCCATGTAATATCTTTCAGTTTAAGAAGTTACATTATACACAATGCACAGATATACATATGCATACATACAAATGCACATACACACAATTACATGCTGTTTTGTCACTGGCTAATAAGAGTAATGACATATGTAGAAAACAGAAATACAAGTGTCATAGGGAAAAAAAAATCTTTCGTGCACACTCAAATACATTACTTGCCTTCTGCCTACTCCAGAGAAAGATTCCAAGTTTAATGTTGCAATAAAAAGAACTGGCACAAGTTTCAGCCCATTGACCAATGCTGCATCAAGTTTTTTAGTGTGAAAAATAGAACATCAAAAATAGTCTCCTATATGAAACACAGTGTTCTATAATTTGTCCCTGGATAAACACACAAATGGGTTCTATATAGTATAAATAGATATCATTTAAATAATTTAGAATAGCTAAGGTGATAGAAATAAATAAAAAGTAAGATTGCTAGCCTTTTGAAATAGTTGCTAGAGCCTGACTGTTTTTTTAAAGCCAATATTGCTATTTATTTCTCCTTCATCCTATGTAGTGTTCAAGAACTTATAAAAGTGCATAACTTTTAGCCTTTTATTTATTTCTACAAAGTAATTCTGGCATATATACCATCAGTGACTCTAACAAATATGACAATGCAGCACATAAAAACCTGCTTCATTTATTACATTGCAGAGGACTGCTGTTTGGTGTGCAACCAATTTCTAGAACTAATATAATCTTGATGATAAGTTACCTGGCTGTATTCAGAGATTTAAATAAAAGATGGAAATGTGGATGTAAGCTGGAAAATATTAATGACACTGTGTGGTTTGTACTTGCCCTAGCCACTCTATTGGCTCTGGACTTGGGAGTCTCATATGGAATATTAGAATCCACCATAAAGGCTAGATGCTTCTCAAGAGGACAGGCCTCTCCCCATGGAAGCCACAAAATAAACCAGTACATCTCCCAGGAAAGTAATTTTAATATTCTTTAAAATATATTTATATGCAAACAAATATAAATAAGTCATGGCAAAGAGGAAATAATCTTGAGGCTCTTTTCCAGAAAAGACAAGGTTTAACAGAAGGTTTGCATATATGGAGAGCCTCTTGAGATTCCATTCCTTAATCCCCCAGGATCACTGTGTTTGCTGCTAGAACTTTTTAAAAGGAAATATTTGAAAACCCCAGAAGATACCATTGGTGGAATATAAGGTAGGGAGAAGTTATTTCCTCATTGGTAATGACTTGGATGACAATCTTTATTTCGTTCCCTGGCAAATATGTACTGCACAGTGGAATTAGGGCTGTGCCTTCATGTTTTTATGACCAAACTAGTCCCCAACCAAGTGTAGTTTTCTGCAATGACCCTTGTCCACTCACTGACTAGTATGTAAACTCTTATAAATTAGCTTAAAAAGGTATCTTAAATATTTTAAGATTATAAATATACACACCTTAAATTAGAGTGACTATTTGAATGTTGTTCCCATTTGTCAAAAACAGGTATGATCTGTTAGAAGTTTAGGGTATATAAATATACATTTACTGTATAATATATAATAGTATATATAGGCATATATATAATATCTACATTACATAGAGGTATATATATGATATAGGTATATAGAAGTTTATAAATATACATGCAGTGTAGGGTATATATATATATATATATAAATATAGATAAGTTTATATAATATATATGTACACACACACACACATTTCCCCTTTGTAAATTTCTCTTTACAAAGAGAGATTTTAGATCTCAACAAAAATCTGTATTATAAACTTCTCTTAAAACATAGGAAAAAGTGGCAACAATTCACTTACATTCTTGTGTGGTTACAACCTGCTGTACCCAAATAGTAAGTGAATGATACTTCATAGATGATTGTCTTTTGGTTTGCCACAGTCTTCACCACTCCCTATTATTTATTGCTTCCATCTATTTCCTTTCATTTATTTAAGTTCTCTGGCATATAAGTTTCAAGGAGATTAAAACATGCACATACTAATTAACCATTTTGACTACTAAGTTATCCATTAAATAAAGCTTTTAGTCAAAGTGATTGAACTCGTTATGAATGGAAACAGCCTATATCTGTGTCTTACAGTAGCATTGATCCTTTGCTTCCCAAATATTAATTTATGTACATTCTTTTTAATTAATGGTAAATTTGCTTCCAGGTTAAAAAAATTAAGGGCTGAAGAAAGAGGAAAATTGCTTAGAGAAATTGAAATGTATTATCTACCTCTACTAAGTGCAAGAATATAAAAACATTTTGGTTGGGAAAAGGGGATGTTAACAATCAAACTACCTTATGAACATAATGATTTACAATCTTTAATTATTGGAAATTATGACAACTAAGGCTATTACCTCTATTTGTAAGCTCAAAATTCTTGGGTTGTGTTACTTTCAGAAATCAATAATATTCACAATGATGATAATATGACTAAATTTTGTTTTTTATTCCTTGATTTTACCCCACAAAATCTGTTGCCAATATATAGTTGTACTTTTGCTCCTCAACAAAATCTGATATATTTCTCCTATAATTCTCTTATTCTTAAAAAATGAGTCAGAAATAATGATCATCAATATTGATGTCCTACTCCTCTTTTTAGTGTCTTGAATTCATTCTTTTCAAGATTTGGTAGAGATAAAAGAAAAACAAAACAGAAAGCAAACCACAACCATCAAAATGACTTGTGTCTATAATTACATGTAAGACTTCTTGAAAAGCAGTTTATCTATTCACTTGCATCTTTAGGGTTATTTCTTTGAAATTAGATACTCTCCCAGAAAAGACTTAAAATAAGGGAAACTTTACTCTTTTATAGTAAAAAATTTTCAAACTATTTCAATACATATTCAAAGAGGGGAAGGAAATGGAATAATTCTGCACAGCTGACATTTTATTTATTCTTGATTGTGTTTTATGTACATATTGGATGTGAAAATGTACTTTATTTTGGACAAAAAAAGAACCAACCAAAATTATTTAAAAATAAAAACATTGTTTTAAAAATAATTACAGTCTTATTTTTCCTGTCAAATACATGTGTTAAACTCATACTAAATTAATTGTTCTCAGATTATTAAATGACTTTGTAATAAACTTTTATCTTCATGTCAATTTGGAAGGTAGAAAATCTGAACCTTTCAGTGATTAATTGTAAAATTTGAGGACACACACTTTTATCTTCAGTCTTCAGTTTCCTCAAACAGCGCCCCTCCAGCTCTGAAATTCTGATATAGATTATCCTAATTCTTATATGCATTTCTATAAACATAACAGTTAATTTTTAGAAAAACTTACTTCAATTCTTTATGGAAAATGTTATAATAATTTAAAAAAAAATTTATTTTAGAGAAAGGTTCTTACTCTATCACCCAGGCTAAAGTATGGTGGCACAATCATGACTCACTTTATCCTCAAAAGTGATTCTCCTACCTCAACCTCCTGAATATCTAAGATTACAGGCGCGTTCAACATGCCCTGCTAACTTTAATTTCTTTTTTTAGAGGTGAGGTCTTGCTATGTTGTCCAAGCTATTCTTGAACTCCTGGCCTCAGGTGATCCTCTGGCTTCAGCCTCCCAAAGTGCTGGGATTACAGGCATGAGACAATGTGCCCAGCCGTATAATAATTGTTATAAGAGTTATAGTTCTCCTTTTCCCTATTCCTTCCCACATAATGTCTTTTAAGAAGACTGCAGAAGATAAACACCTAATTTGTTATTTTTAGTCAACCATTCTATTCTCCCTGCCTTCAGATTCTGGGCAAATCATGTTGTATCCCTAATTAATACTTCATAAAGTATTATTTTTGCGAGTACAGTGGGCCACTGAAATTTAAAAAAGAAACAAGAAATTAGAGATCAGAAACTTGGAAAGAGAGAGATAAAATTAACACAATTTACAGATGATAAAACTGGGTACCTAGAAACACAAGAAAAACAACAACAAAGCCTTTTCACACTGTAAGAGAAAGTACTTAGGTAGCTGCTTATCAGATCATTTATTTTTTAAAAGGGATTTCCCGTAGTCCATTAAGGAAAACATCATGAAATATCAAATAACCCATCTACTAAAGCAATGAAAAAGATAAAACATTAAGAAACAAACATGTAAGAAATAAGAAAAAATCTCTATGAAAAAAATTCTTAAACACCATTGTGGAACATTTTCAAAAAGATGAACAAATGAAAATACACATTCTGTCATTAGCTAGGAAAAAAATATTAATTCAGTGAAGCTCAATTTGAAAATATAATCACAGTACAATGCCAATATTGTTTTTTTTGTCTCAATGGAAATAGTCAAGCTAATTCTCAACTTATCCTAAAACTAAAATGAATAACATAGTTGAGTTCTGAACATGCATAGCTTCATGAATCAATGGAAAGACAAAGTCGAAAGATAGACATATTTGCTATATCCCAAATTGGCACCTAGATAAAAGTTAATTACAAAGTTATTTAGTAATCTAAGAACAATTAATTTAGTATGTGTTAAAGACATGTGCTTGACAAAAATGGGATTATATTTTTTTAAACAATGATTTTCTTTTGAAATAATTTTGAATGTTTTATTTGTTCAAAATAAAGTATGTTTTAAAGCATCTAATATGCACAAAAAATGGTAAATCAAAGGCAAATAAAATTTTAGCTACATAGAATTTTTCATTTTCTTCTTTTACATCCTCATAATTTATTTTAATCTCAAATTGCTCCAATTAAGTATCATACCCTTCAAAAAATGAACAAATCCAGGTGCTGGTTTTTTTTTAAAAAGATCAACAAAATAGATAGACCACCAGCCAGACTAATAAAAAAGAAAAGAGAGAAGAATCAAATAGATGCAATAAAAAATGATAAAGGGGACATCACTAGCAATTCCACACAAATACAAACTACCATTAGAGATTGCTACAAACATCTGTATGCACACAAACCAGTAAATCTAGAAGAAATTGATAAATTCCTGGACACTTGCACTCTCCCAAGACTAAACTAGAAAGAAGTTGAAACCCTGAATAGACCAATAACAAGAGCTGAAGTTGAGGCAGCAATTAGTAGCCTACCAACTAAAAAAAGCCTAGGTCCAGGTGGGTTTACAGCTGAATTCTATCAGATGTACAAAGAGGAGCTGGTACCATTCCTTCTGAAACTATTCCAAATAATACAAAAAGAGAGAATCCTCCCCAAGTCATTTTATGAGACCAAAATCATCCTAATACCAAAACCTGGCAGAGATGCAACAAAAAAGGAAAACTTCATGCCAATATCCATGATGAACATTGACACAAAAATCTTCAATAACATACTGGCAAACAGAATGCAACAGCACATCAAAAAGCTTATTCTTCATGATCAAGTTGGCTTCATCCCTGGGACACAAGGCTGGTTCAACATACACAAATCTACAAACCTAATCCATCACATAAACAGAACCAAAGACAAAAAAACACATGATTATCTCAATAGATGCAGAGAAGGCCTTCGACAAAATTCAACAGTGCTTTATGCTAAAAACCCTCAATAAATTAGGTATTGATAGAATGTATCACAAAATAATAAAAGCTATTTACAACAAACCCACAGCCAGTATCATACTGAATGGGCAAAAACTAGAAGCATTCCCTTTGAAACCTGGCATAAGACAAGGATGCCCTCTCTCACCATTCCTATTCAGTATAGCATTGGAAGTTCTAGCCAGAGCAATCAGGCAAGAAAAAGAAATAAAGGGTATTCGGTTAGGAAAAGAGGAAGCCAATTTGTCTCTACTGGCAGATGACAAGATTGCATATTTAGAAGACCCCATCGTCTCAGCCCAAAATCTCCTTAAACTGATAAGCAACTTCAGCAAAGTCTCAGGATACAAAATCAATATGTAGAAATCACAAGCATTTCTATACACCAATAACAAACAAACAGGGAGCCAAATCAAAAGTGAACTGCCATTCACAATTGCTACAAAGAGAATAAAATACCCAGGAATACAACTAATAAAGGATGTAAAAGATCTCTTCAAGGAGAACTACAAACCACTGCTCAATAAAATAAGAGAGGACACAAACAGATGGAAAAACATTCCATGTTCATTTTTGGGAAGAATCAACATTGTGAAAATGGCCATACTGCTCAAAGTAATTTATAGATTCAATACTACCCCCATTAAGCTACCAATGACCTTCTTCACAGAACTGGAAAAAAACACTTCAAACTTCACATGGAACCAAAAGAGAGCCTGCATAGCCAAAACAATCCTAATCAAAAGAACAAAGCTGGAGGCATCATGCTGCCTGACTTCAAACTATACTACAAGGCCACAGTAATCAAAACAGTATGGTACTGGTACAGAAACAGAGACATAGACCAATGGAACAGAACAGCGTCCTCAGAAGCAACACCACACATCTACAATCATCTGATCTTTGACAAACCTGAGAAAAACAATCAATGGGGAAAGGATTCCCTGTTTAATAAATGGTGTTGGGAAAACTGGCTAGCCATGTGCAGATAGCAGAAACTGGACCCCTTCCTGACACCTTACACTAAAATTAACTTGAGATGGATTAAAGATCTAAACATAAGACCTAACACCATAAAAACTCTAGAAGAAAACCTAGGCAAAAACCAGTCAGGACATAGGCATAGGCAAGGACTTCATGGGTAAAACACCAAAAGCAATGGCAACGAAAGCCAAAATAGACAAATCGGATCTAATTAAACTCCAGAGCTTCTGCACAGCAAAAGAAACAATTGTTAGAGCGAATCAGCAACCAACAGAATGGGAAAAAAATTTTGCAATCTACCCATCTGACAAAGGGCTAATATCCAGAATCTACAAAGAACTAAAACAGATTTGCAAGAAAAAGACAAACAAACCCATTCAAAAGTAGGTAAAGGATATGAACTGACACTTTCAAAAGAAGACATATATGAGGACAACAAACATATGAAAAAATGCTCATCATCAGTAGTCATTAGAGAAATGCAAATCAAAACCACATTGAGATTCAATCTCACACCAGTTAGTGATCATTAAAAAATCTGAAGACAACAGATGCTGGAGAGGATATGGAGAAATAGGAACACTTTTACAAGTTGGTAGGAGTGCAGATTAGTGCAACCGTTGTGGAAGACAGTGTGGCATTTCCTCAAGGACCTAGAAATAGAAATGCCATTTGACCCATCAGTCCCATTACTGGGATATATACCCAAAGGAATATAAATTGTTCTATTATAAGACACATGCACACATATGTTCATTGCAGCATTGTTTACTGTAGCAAAGACCTAGAACCAACCCAAATGTCCATCAATGATAGACTGGATAAAGAAAATGTGTCACATATACACCATGGAATACTATGCAGCCATTAAAAACGATGAGTTCCCTTCATAGGGACATGGATGAATCTGGAAACCATCATTCTCAGCAAACTGATGCAAGAACAGAAAACCAAACACATGTTCTCACTCATAGGTGAGTGTTGAAGAATGAGAACAGATGGACATAGGGAGGGAAGCATCACATACTGTGGTCAGTTGAGTGGGGCTAGGGGAGGGACAGCACGGGGGTGGGTGTGGAGGGATTAAGAGGGAAGAAATACCAGATATAGGAGATGGGGGCATGAAGGCAGCATGTATATATCTATGCAACAATCCTGCATGATCTGCACATGTACCCCAGAACCTAAAGTACAATAAAAAAAAGTATCATACACATACAGAGAAGTATACAGGTTATAATTTGTACAGCTCAGTGATAACACATTCACATAATCACAATCCAGAAGAAGATATAGAATATTACCATCATCCCAGAAGTCTCCATTTCATCCCTGCCCAGTTATTACAGCATCTCAAAGGGAGTGGTTACTTTGATTTCTCTCATCATCTTTTTTTTTTGCCTGTGATTGAGTTTTGTATAAATGATATAAAAATGTTACAGATTATTTTATATCTTGCTTCTTTTACTCACCATTGTGTCTGTGAGATTTCCATGCTTCATATAGCACTATAGAGTTTATCATTCTATTAATGGACATTTGTGTTGTTTGAAGATTTTGCCATGTATAATCTTGGTCTACATTTAATAACTGATTAAGTATTTATAAGGTTAATTTATGTAAATATTATAAAACTGTTTTCTAAAGCAGTTGTACCAATTTATATTCTAACCAATAGTGAATGAACTTCCTATTTGCTTCATATCCTCAACACTTGAAATAATCTTTTATTATTATTATTAATTATTGCCACTGTTGTGGTGAAGGTATGGCATTTATTTTAGGCTTTAGTTTTTATTTACCTCATAACTATTTATGTTGAAATTCTTTACATTGATTTATTGGTAATTTGATTACTCTTTGTATGGACCAGTTCAACTTTTATGCATGTTATAAAATTTGTGTTTTCTTTTTCACTTATTTATGAATGCTTTAAGTTATTTGTTGGATATAAATAAATCTTTTCTCACTTTGTGACTTGCATTTTCTCCCTTTTAATACTTCTTTTGATAAACCAAATTTCTAATTTTAATGGAATTCAATTACCAATCTTTTTTATGGTTAGTACATTTTGTAGCTAGTTTATCTGTCTACCCTCAAAGTGATAGATATTATATTTTTTCTAGAAACATTATGTATTTAACAGTCAAATAGATATCAATCTGCATGGAATTGATTTTGTGTACAATGTGATGTAGATAAGCTTTTTTTCATATCCAGATATACAATTACTCAGCATTTTCCCCTACTGTATTGCAGAGAAAACTTTGTCTCACTTGAGTCAGTTTATGTGCTATTTATTCTATCCTATTAGTTTATTTATACTTGATTTAATACAACTGTTGAAAAAGTGAGACTTTTCTAGAAATCTTTATGACAATTGACAATGATATCTTCCAACAATGTTCTTTTCCTCAAAATTGTCCTTATTCTTGGTTCTCTCATTTTGGCATGAGTTCAGGTAGCCTCATCAATTAAACAATGCTCATATATTTATTGAGATTGCATTGAAACTATAGTATTATTTCAGAGGAAGTGACAATCCTACAAGAGTCTTCTCCATTAATTAATTTGTCTTTATTTAATTAATATTCTTTGTGAAGTCGTAAGCAAGCTTTATAGTTTCAATTTTTGATGAATAATCTTTTAAAAATTGTGTTTCTTAGTTATTGTTTGTAAGAAAAAACTTTTTAAGCCAATATTTAAAACATTGACCTTTCTAAAATCATATATTGAATCTAATTGTCTCTTTCTAATATTCTTTTTAATTTCCTATATACTAAAATTTTCTGTGAATAATTACACTGTTATTTCTTCCTTTGCAATACTTATGCCATTTATTTATTTTTCTTTCATCAGTAAACTCTCTCTAATAAAATATTGAGTAGAAAGGGTGTTAGATATCTTCTCTATCTTCTTCCTGGATTCACAGGGAAATTTTACAATATATCGCATTAAATAGGATGTTAGCTGTAAGATTTTGGTAGATATTTCATATTAAGTTAATTATCTTCTACTTTTAGTCTGCTTATTATTTTTTTAAATTATAGTTTGCGAATTTTACAGGTTTTTTTGCATTTATTAGTATAATCATATGATTTTCCTTCCATATTATGTTAATGTATTGAATTACATTGATGCATTTTTAAATGCTTATATAGTTAGGCTCTGTGTTCCCGTCTAAATCTCATCTGGAATTGCAATTCCTGTAATCTCTAAATCTCAAGGGAGAAATTTGGTGGGAAGTGATTGGATCATGAGGGTGGTTTCCTCCATGCTGTTGATAGTGAATTCTCACAAAATCTGATGATTTTATAAAACGCAGTTTTTCCTGTTGTCACACATTTTTCTTCCACCCTGTGAAGAAGGTACTGCCTTCTCCTTCCCCTTCCACCATGATAGTCAGTTTTCTGAGGCCTCTCCAGCCATGCAGAACTGGGAGTCAATTACACCTCATTTGTTTATAAATTACCATGTCTCAGGCATTTATTTGCAGGAGTGTGAAAAGAAACTAAAACAAATGCTGAACCTATTTTGAATTTGTGGATTAAGTCAAACTTTTAATGATCTCTTTTTTTTAATATATGCCTGAAATCAATTCTTATCAAAGAAATTTATCTCTCTGTTTTTGAGATTATCCCATTCTCTTGTTCTTTATTTCTGGAACTCCAACATGCCTGAATATTACACTTTCATCCATATGCCTTCTAGCTCTTATAATTTTTTCTACATTTTCAATAATTTTTTTCCATAAACTTTAATTTGATATTTTCTACTAAACTATCTTTCACTTCACTAATTCTTTTTTCTGCTCTGTCTAGTGTGCTATTAATGTTCACTGAATTTTACTTCATTTATTTATTTTTTCAGTTTTAGAGTATTTGATTCTCTTTGGGAGATTTCAGGTCTCTGTCTTTCTGTATTTTTGACTATATGAATTAACATTTTTTAAATCTGTTTTCTTCATGATCTGCTTCTATTTTCTTTTTATTTTTCTAGGTTTTCAATAGCTGTATTGTGCTATTTGATTGGTATGATCTCAATGTTTGTGTTCTTCCAAAATTTCTGTTAAAACTTAATCATCAATGTGATGTTGTTAGTAGTTGGGGTCATTAGGGTGTGATTATGTCATAAGGTTGGAGCCCTCATGAATAAGGTGAGTACCCTTGTAAAAAAAAGCCCAAGACATCTACTTTACACCTTCCACCATATAAAGACTGAGTGACAAGACAACATCTGTGAGAAACAGGCCCTCATCAGACACTGAATCTTCCAGGGCCTTATTCTTGTGTGTACGATCCTCCAGAAATGTGAGAAATACATTTCTGTTGCTCCTAATCCACCCAATCTATGGTATTTTTTATTGTAGCTCAAATAGAACTAGACATTGATATAACTGACTTTTAATATTAAGAAGCTTATAATATCAGTAGAGGCTCTTGTATTATTAAGTTTTTCCTAAAGAAATTTTCTTCTGGCCAGTAATAAATATTGTCTTGAATTAATGAGGGATTGACATGAGATTTACTGATATTCTTCATTTTCAAGCCCAAACAAAAGTAGAAATATATAACGATTTTCTCCTCCAACATGATTTTTCAAGGATTTAGTTTTCATTTGCACATAAGAATCTTGTCGCTATAGGACTTGGCAGAGACTTATTCAGCAGTTCAAGTGAAGAAACAATGCCTGATAATTAGGTTAGTTTGGGTGAGCATTTATCATTTTCAAATTATTCAACAAAATTTGGTTTAATATTTCCTCAAATGTACCACTGAAATTCACCTTTCAGTTCCAATTTATTTTCTGAGAGCTCTCCCTCTAATAGGAATCCAAAGTTGTTTATGTTTTAAAAGATTTATGTGCTCTTTGTCCAGGTTTCCATGTATTTAAAAATTTTTTTAAGTAAACATCATTATTTAATAAAGTAAATCATTTTGTGGCATTATCCAGAGACTTCAGGTTTCATTTCCTCTTTAAATATTTTTGACAACAGTATTTCTCTAAGAATAAATAAATGTTGAGATAATCATGTGGTTTTTCTTTTTGGTTCTGTTTATGTGATGGATTACATTTATAGGTTTGCATATGTTGAACCAGCCTTGCATCCCAGGGATGAAGCCAACTTGATCGTGGTGGATAAGCTTTTTGATGTGGTATTGAATTCTGTTTACCAATACTTTATCGAGAATTTTTGCATCAGTGTTCATCATGGATATTGGCCTGAAATTTTCTTTCTTACTTGTGTCTCTGCCAGGTTTTTGGTATTGGGATGATGTTGATATCATAAAATGAATTACTGAGGATTCTCTCTTTTTCTACTGTTTGGAATAGTTTCAGAAGAATGGTACTAGCTCCTCTTTGTGCTTCTGGTAGAATTCAGCTGTGAACCCATCCAGTCTCGAACTTTTTTTGGTTGGCAGACTATTAATTGCTGCCTCAATTTCAGAACTTGTTATTGGTCTATTCAGGGATTCAACTTCTTCCTGGTTTAGTCTTGGGAGGGGGTGTAAGTGATCAGGAATTCATCAGCTTCTTCTAGATTTACTGGTTTATTTGCATAGAGGTGTTTATAGTATTCTCTGATGGTAGTTTGTATTTCTGTGGGATCATTGGTGATATCTCCTTTATCATTTTTTATTGGGTCTATTTGATTCTTCTCTCTCTTCTTCTTTATTAGTCTGGCTAGTGGTCTATTTTGTTACTCTTTTCAAAAAAACCAGCTCCAGGATTCATTAATTTTTGAAGGATTTTTTTTGTGTCCTTATCTCCTTCAGTTCTGCTTTGATCTCAGTTATTTCTTGTCTTCTGCTAGCTTTTTAATTCGTTTGATCTTGCTCCTCTAGTTCTTTTAATCATGACATTAGGGTGTCAGTTTTAGATCTTTTCCTATTTCTCTTGTAGGTATTTAGTGCTATACATTTCCCTCTGGAAACTGCTTAAAATGTGTCCCAGAGATTCTGGTACATTTTGTCTTTGTTCTGATCAGTTATAAAGCAGATCTTTATGTCTGCCTTCATTTCATTATTATCCAGTAGTCATTCAGGAGCAGGTTGTTGAGTTTCCATGTAGTTGTGTGGTTTTGAGTCAGTTTCTTAATCCTAAGTTCGAATTTGATTGCTCTATGATATGAGAGACTATTTGTCCTTCAATAAAATTCAACAGCCATTTATGATAAAAAACTCTCAATAAACTGGTATTCATGGAACGTATCTCAAAATAATAAGATCAATTTATGACAAACGCAAAGCAAATATCATACTGAATGGGCAAAAACTGGAAGCATTTCCTTTGAAAACTGGCACAAGATAAGGATGCCCTCTCTCACCACTCCTATTCAGCGTAGTATGGGAATTTCTGACCAGGGCAATCAGGCAAGGAAAAGAAATAAAGGGTATTCAATTAGGAAAAGATGAAGTCAAATTGTCTCTATTTGCAGATGACATGATTGTATATTCAGAAGACCCCATCCTCTCAGCTTAAAATCTCCTTAAACTGATAAGCAACTTCAACAAAGTCTCAGGATACAAAAGCAATGTGCAGAAATCACAAGCATTTCTATACACCAAAAACAGACAGAGAGCCAAATAATGAGTGAACTCCTATTTACAATTGCTGCAAAGATAACAAAATACCTAACAAAGGATGTAAAGGACCTCTTCAAGGAGAACTACAAACCACCTCTTAAAGAAATAAGAGAGGACACAAACAGATGTGAAAAAATTCCATGCTCATGGTTAGAAAGAATCAAAATTGTGATAATGACCATAGTGCCGAAAGTAATTTATAGATTCAGTGCTATTTCCATCAAGCTACCATTGACTTTCTTCACAGAATTGGAAAAAAAAGGCTTAAATTTCATATGGAACAGAAAAGAGCCCTTATATCCAAAACAATACTAAAAAACAAAGCTGGAGGCATCACGCTACCTGACTTCAAACTATACTACAAGGCTACAGTAATCAAAACAGCATGATACTGGTACCAAAACAGAGATACAGATCAATGGAACACAACAGAGGCCTCAGAAATAACACCACACATCTACAACCATATAATCTTTGACAAACCTGACAAAAACAACCAATAGGGAAAGAATTCTCTATTTAATAAATGGTATTGGGAAAACTGGCTAGCCATAAGCAGAAAGTTGAAACCGGATCCCTTCCTTATACCTTATACAAAAATTAACTTCAGATGGATTATAGATTTAAACATAAGACTTAACACCATAAAAACCCTAGAAGAAAACTTAAGAAATACCATTCAGGACATGTGCATGGGCAAGGACTTCATGACTAAAACACAAAAATCAATGGCAACAAAGCCAAAATAGACAAATGGGATCTAATTAAACTAAAAAGCTTCTGCACAGCAAAAGAAACTATCATTAGAGTGTACTGGCAACAAACAGAATGGAGAAAATTTTTGCAATCTACCCATCTGACAAAGAGCTAATATCCAGAATCTACAAAGAACTAAAACAGATTTACAAAAAAAAAAAAAAATTCAAAAGTGTGTGAAGGACATGAACAGACATTTTTCAAAAGAAGACATTTATGAGGCCAACAAACACAGGTTAAAATGCTCATCATCATTAGTCATTAGAGAAATGCAAATCAAAACCACAATGAGATACCATCTCACGCCAGTTAGAATGGGGATCATTAAAATATCTGGAGACAACAGATGCTGGAGAGGATGTGGAGAAATAGGAACACTTTAACACTGTTAGTGGGAGTGTAAATTAGTTCAACCATTGTGGAAGACAGTGTGTTGATTCCTCAAGGACCTAGAAATAGAAATTCCATTTGACCAGCAATCCCATTCCTGGGTATATGTCCAAAGGATTATAAATCATTCGATTATAAAGACACATGCACATGTATGTTCATTGCAGCACTCTTTACAATAGCAGAGATCTGGAACCAACCCAAATGCCCATCGATGATAGACTGGACAAGGAAAATGTGTCACATATACACCATGGAATACTATGCAGCCATAAAAAATGATGAGTTTGTGTCCTTTGTAGCGACATGGGTGAATCTAGAAACCATCATTCTCAGCAAACTGACAAAGGAACAGAAAAACAAACACCGCATGTTCTCACTCATAGGCAGTTGTTGAACAATGAGAACACATGGACACAGGAAGGTGAGCATCACACACTAAGGTCTGTTGTGGGGGACTAAGGAGACACAGAGGAGGGTAGGAAGTTGGGGTTGGATAACATGGGGAGAAATGCCAGATATAGGTGACAGGGGGATGGAGGCAGCAAACCACATTGCCATGTATGTACCTATGCAACAATCCTGCATGTCTTCCACATGTACCACAGAACCTAAAGTGCAATAAAATATATTTTTTTTAAAAAAGAAAACA